>JARYZH020000678.1:0-88816 GCA_030021035.2 Notholithocarpus densiflorus
CAACCCCCCTCACCCCCAAAAAAAAACCCCTCTAATTTGACAGGACATGAGAATCTTTAGTAATAGAGAAAACATAGTAAGATTTTACAAACTGTAATCCAGTCTCAGCTTTAGATTTTAAAATGAAACCCGAGAATAGATCCTTTTGATTAGAAAATGGGGAAAAAAGAAGTTCCAAAATGAACATGTAAAAGATTAAATTAAGAAATGGATACATCATCCTGAAGAACTCCATATAGCATGTACAAGGTCATCAAAACTACCTATTGCTGTTGATTTGCCACTGAAACATAAAGAGCAGACAAATTTGAGAAAGAAAAACAAATTTAGTAAATAGTATACAAGATTGAAAAAAGAAAAAGGAAAGAGCAATAATAAACGATAGAAGAGAAGAAGAGAGAACTCACAAATTTTATCTCTGGGCCACTCAATTACTTCTACCTCCTTTTCAAAGTGAACAGCAACAATATCCAGCTTTGGCTGTAATCTAAGGTTTTACAAGTGTACAAGTTAAAATAAATCCTCAACCACTGACAAATCTTCCACGTAGCTTTTTCTAGAGAGGGATTGCACATCTATCTTTGCTGGATAGTAGTGAAATAGATCTGCCTCACAACTCTGGAAAGGCTTTAACATCATCAATATTAAATGAATTTAACTGGGGATATACATAAGTATCAATTTAAAAAATATGAAATGACATTAAACTTACAAACTCACCTCATAATTTGCAGGTTCTGGTATTTGTCAAAAGTAAGGGAAGAAAATTGTTCCTGTCCTTGCACCGCCCTGACTAAGTTCAGCAGAATATTTCCTATTCCTTATTTCCCTGCCTTGGATTTCATCAAGGAGAGCACATTATGGCTAGTATTGATGTAAAAGTCTATTTTTTTTCATTTTAGAATAAGACATAGGTACTTGGTAATTTGTTATCCTTAATTTCCGTTTTCCTATAGATATACTTTTCCGAACTTCTTAGAAAGCACTGACCATAAAATAAACATAATGCTAGAATTTTGAACTACAATTAAAAGCTAGATTTCAAGAAAAGAGCGCAATTATTAAAATTATAGAGGAAAAACTCACTATTGGCTAAAGCTCAAGTAATATTGGGAAAATATCAATAATTTTGTGTGAGTTATAATGGATTTTTTATTTTTATAAAAGAAAAAATTATCTTTCATGCATTATATTATGCTGGGGGAAGGGCAATAAAAAAAAAAAAAAAACCAAAACCTTCACAAGAACGAGAGTTAGAGAGCTGAAGGACCTAAACTTGTTCATGCATTAGTGGACCGCAGTTGAAATACAAGTACCAAGTTTTCCTATAGACAACATCATGCCCAAATTTTATGAAAAACTTGAAGAAAGGTGAATATATTAAGGAAGGAATATCATATACTTTATTAATAAAAGTTTGAAATTTTATTCTAAAAAGGAATAAAATACTAGTATTAGGGAAGAGAGAGTAGAAAGACAGTTTTGGATGGAATTACCACCAGCTTTTTCTGATATCACATGAACTTCAAGATGCTATTAAATGGATGACATAACAGTCTATCTGTTTTAGATGACAATAATGGAAACCTGGGGAGTTACCTTCGGCACATTCTTCCTTTGAATGATGCCAATCTTGGACAATAAAATATCTAATAGCTCCCATAATGTGGGAGCACATGCATCAGCTATGCCCAATCAAAATTGCTGTATGCAACTCCTAAATAGAATTTTCCGTTGTCTTCTAGGGGGGAATATTAATGCCGTTAGTAAGATAAAAACAATTATAATTTCACAAATGCTAAAGGAATCTTTCCTGACTATGTACAGAGCATTATAATATATAATATATAATGATTATTCTGAATAACCATGTCATATGAAAACTAAGCAGTAGTATACGAACCAAGCACAAAAGATTCCTTAGTTTGTCATTATTCATGTATGTTGAGTACAAAGTATAAAGACTTAAGTTCCTCAAAATTTGAACCCATAATGAAAAACAGACCTACCCAAGCATTCAGAAAATGGGAAAAAGCATGTATAGAAAAATTCCATCATAAGTATCACTCTACGAACAAGCAAAAGAATAATACGTTCCCTCTTTAACCTGAAGAAATCCTAAACCTCTTATGAGTGTAAGGAACTTCTATACTATCAGAAAATCTCAAATGCCTAATTTAATGAGCTCGACTTTAAAGTTTAAAGTTTCTATATGGAAACGCTTAATGTATACACCATGTTCTCTATGATTGAATAGCTAAATAAAGAACACCTGATGTTGCTAGATTAATTAGAGAGGGTAAACTCATCAACGAAAAGGAAAAAGAGGAGGTTGGTGATAACTTGCCAAAATTAGTTATCTTCACAGTTATTGAATTGCATCATTACAATATGGTCTCAGTTGTAAAAGTTTGAGCAATATTAGATTTGATGAGTTCTTATCCTAGTTGATGATAGACTACCACCAACACTAATCATTCAAAAATCATGAAAATATATTGAATTGACAAATTTTCTTTTTCTTTTGCAATGTAACAGGTTAGTAAACATTGTAGGAAAGGAAAAATGATAGGGAAGAGGGGGTCAATTTCATGAATAGTATTTTTTTTGGATTGAATAAATACTTTATTAGTTAGAAGAGAATATTTGAAAACGTACCAACTTTAACGATATTATTTAGCACTAAAGGCATATCCTTAGGTCACAGTTACCTGCATTTCATTTTTCACAATATATTTAAGCTTTCATGAACTAATGTGGGATGCATGTACTTAAACAAGGCACCTAATGCTTGTGCACAGGTCTCCCGAACAGGAGCAACAACCTGATCTGATACATAATCACCAAATCTGCAATAAAATAAAATAAAATAATTGAATTTACTGATATATGAATACACAAACACAGATCAGAAATATATATAGTCTACCATTCCGAATAGATTAAGAGGAAACCGAATCACTCAAGTATACAGTTCATATATAAATATACATATATCAAACCGTACCAGTCAAAGACACAATAGATGAATTGCACATTCTTGAAGAAATTCACAGTTTTTTAGCCACGAATTCCTAGCTACTTTAACGAAGTTCATCAGCTCACAATTTTCAGGAATATTTTTCAGCATATCTGCTTTTCCAATGGAAACCTTATCCTCAGCATAACCCTTCATCTCTGCAGTATCAGCAGCATCATTACACGAATATCATGCACCATCAAGAAAAGATTCTGGCTCAGCCTTAACAAAAGTAACATTCAACTGGCCATTATCCAGCCCAGAAGGCAAATTCCACCCATGATCAACCTCCATGCAGACATCAAAATTACCAACCTCACTGTAAGAGACAATATTGGCCATTGTGTTGAGGATGACACATCTTCAAACTTAGGCCTCCTCAGATTTGGCTGAAGCCCATCTGATGAAACTTGCATATTCAAATCAATCAATCAATCTCTCTCTCTCTCTCTCTCTCTCTCTTCATTGTATTTGATATACCTTTATCTTCTACTTCAACAAAAACTGCACCATCCCAGCTCAAGTCAGGCATAAACACCCCAGCAGAAGCACCTTGTTGAGTAAAAATTTCCCTCAAGGCCATGACACTACCATGGCGAACCTCCCAAACTATCAACATATATAGTCAGATAAACTATCACTTGAAAATGAAAAGAAATATCAAAGAATAAGAAGCATAATGACCCTGATGAAAGATCTATCTTGTGAACCCACAACACCCTCCCCTCCTCCCCAACCCCAACCAAAAACAAAATGGTAGAAGGGGGAAAAAATCGCTTGCCTGGATCAAAAATATCAAGGATGAGTTGCTCAAAAAAACTATGGAAGGGCCACCGCCCGTCTCCATCATGCTCCAAGCTGTCTTCGTCATTATTAACATCCAAAAATGGCTGCATAAGAAGCCAAAACCAAAAGTTTGTACCTTATAATATGCAAAAGCCAAAACATAGAATGGTAACAAAAAAACAGTGCTTTGGCAACCAAAACAGAGAATGAATAATATAATACAATGTTGAAGCTCTAAACAACAAAACAACATGTAGCTGAAGATATCCACAATGCACAGAAAATCAAAACTGCAGATCTTCAAAAAGATCTTAATACTGACTGCTAAGAAAACCATTTTATCCTTATAACATTAGAAGAATGCATGACTAACTGGTATTGGTTTTCTGAGTAACAGTAGAAATTTTATTATGTTTTTGGGCATTACACAGTTCCAGGCATATTTCTTATTCTTGTATTTAATTTTCAGTGTCAAATGTAATTTTTTAATTTTCTGGTTTGTAGGAAGCGCTGTTCCAACAGTCCATTGGCTCTTATTTTGGTTTTATTTGAGTTTAATTATTTAGATTGGGCTCACAAATGAAAGCCCATGGAGTCCAACTCTTATTAGGAGTCAAGAAGTACAAGTTGCACTAGAATTAGGTATTAGTCATCTATTTATATATATGTAATACTTTCTATTCATGAGGAAGTTTCATAAATTTTCAGTAGCTATGAAGCTTTGTTTAAGGTTTGTGTGATACAACCTTTTCCAAGTTGTGATGCCAAGGAAATTCTAGATGTAATGTCTAGAACTTTACATTTTTGTCCTTCCATTTCCATCAAATTTAAACCTAGCAAACACACATTGATTTATCACCTTTAAAATCCTAAAATCAAAAACTTCAAAATCCTAAACCACTAATCCATCAAATAGTTCCAAATAACCCAAAAAACAGCCCAATTACCGTTCAAGGGTTACTGCTCACATCCCTGTAAAAGCAACCCAGCCCTTAGGCTTTAGCCTGGTTTCATCCTCAAGACCTACTATTCTTTTTCGCCATTAGAAACCCTATATTCCTTACAATTTTGCAGCCTTTTTCCCACCAAAACCTAACCCAATTCCTCAAAATACAAGCTGTACAGAGTTTCCAGACATCATTTGACTTTGTTTCCCGTTGTCCTAAGTCAATGAGACAGAAAATATTATAGAGAATTACAAAGAGGTTCACTCAAGCAACAAATTTACATAACAGTAGTAGACCATTAAATAACTCATGTTGAGAAAAAATTTTATTCTCACAAACAGTAGTAGATGCATTTGTGGCAGATCATTTGTGTAGACAAAATGGGGATCTCCATTGCGATGTGCTTTTTACAAGATCGATTCAAGATTAGGAATTGGAGAGCTTACAATCTTCTTCTATACTCCACTAATATTGGCCAGAATGGGGAAGATAGAATGGTGTGGTTGCCTGCCAGGAATGGTTCTTTTGAAGTTAAGTCATATTATAAAGTTCTAACGGCCAGAGGAAGTTGTTCTTTCCCTTGGAAAAGTATTTGGAAGGTGAAAGCTCCTTCTAAGGTAGCTCTTTTCACTTGGACAGCCACTAGCGGAAGATCCTCACACTGGATAACTTGAGGAAGAGGAATATTTGTGTTGATGCTGCGTAAGAATAGTTGGAATCGGTGGATCACCTCCTTCTTCATTGTTCTTATGATTATAGTCTATGGACACTTAAGGTTTGCACGGCTGGTGTTTCTTGGCTTATGCATAAACAAGTGGTGGAGTTGCTAGCTTGTTGAAATAGGGGTCTGGTTGGCATCAAACAGAAATTTTTTTGGGAGGGGGGCTAATATGCTGGGTAGTGCACTATTTGGAGAATGGAACCATCAAACTCTCAAGGGAGAGGAAAGTCACATCCTTAAGTTGAAATGATTCTTTTTGCTATCCTTGGGTTCAATGGATGACTGCTATGAATGGTCTCTCTATTCCTTTCCTTTTGGATTTTTTAGATTTATGTGGTTTTGATTAGCTTTTTGTTTCCCTTAGTACACTGCCTTTGTACCAGGGGAGCAGTGTTATCAGTACTTTTTCATTTTTTTTAATAAAGTTTTATTTACACCTAAAAAGTAATAGTTTTCAGAAGATCTTTCTGCGCGAAACTCTTCTTCATAATGGACTGAGAAAGTCTCGTGTAGTTTTCTGAAATTCTTTTTTTTTCTTTGATTGGTAGTTTTCTGAAGATCTTTCTTCATAACACCTCTTGTCCATAATGGACTAACACAAGCAAGCACCGTCTCATAACTTCAATTTCTCTTTCTTTCTTTCTTTTGGCATGTTGGGGAGAGGGGGAGCTACAACGAAATTGATAAGAGAAAAAAAGGAAAGACAAAAGGTATACATGATGTATAAAAAGGCTTACCTACAAAATACCTACACAATACGCTGGTCTATATAATCTAGAAGAAATGAAAAACTCATGCAGCCAAATGCAAGAATCCACTCAGACAAGGATCTCAAAAATAAAAACTTAAGCTTAAGCCCGAACAGCTCAACACCACTATTTTGTGCATGGAGAAGTAGCCAAATGCAAGAATCCACTCACACAATGATCTCAAAAGACTTAAGCTTAAACCTGAACAGCTCAACACCACTACATTGTGCGTAGAGAAGTAGCCTCCCAAACTGGGCCATTACCATGCTGTCCAAACATACCCTTCGAACAAAGAACTCACGATAAGCAATAAATACATCACCAACTGAATCACAAATAGAGAAAAGGAAAAGACAAAATATCTAGTAAGAGGGATCAATCATCCATATTAATCGACACAAATAACCCATCTGGGTAAGAAGAAAGTGTAGACTTCTTTATTGGGTGTCAATGTGTCATTATATCATCAAGTTATTTAAATTCAAATGCTTGAGGTCACATGGATGCCCTCATGATACAATTGCAACATAGTCGATTCTTACCGGTCAACATCAAGAATCTTTCTATAATGTTTTTGGATGTCTCCAGTGCAAATGAGAGTAAAATTCTTTGGATTACAAGCACTGTTAGATAAGGCTTGACCAAAACCTAATATCTAGAAGGCATATTACACTGGACACCAAATCAATTTGTTACTTAAAGGCTAATGAAGAATCAGCAAACCATCATTGTACGCACTACCCCATATGAGACTTGGTCTTATTCTTTGGGAAGATGCATATGCCTTCTATAATGCCTCTATCGCCATTAGTTAATGGGTAGACATACTAGCTTGGTCTTATAAGTGGTATACACCGCAAAATATTGCACCTATGGCACTACTCACCTAGTGGCTTTTTTATGCACAAGCATTTCATAATTCAATCAACATTATGCAACAATATATATATATGTGTGTGTGTGTGTGTTAAGAGTTCTAGTTATTTTTTATATTAGCAAGTTAATAGGGTAATTTTTCTCTTCCTTCTACTTCTCTCTTAACCCTTATTTTCATAGTTTACAACTCATACAACAGCAGAAACCCCGCTAATGAAACTAAAATGCATGTAATTAGATGAACACACCTTCAAAATGCATGCCATAATCACACTTTCTAAATTGCTGCTGTGATACATCTCACTCTAAAATGATTGTCACTTGCACTGAGAGTTGCACCCTTTAAGGTGGAACCACTAGAAACATGCTTCACATCTAATCACTTAACCAGCTGGAAGCCATTAACAAAATTCAATATATGCTACAGTTTCACTATATCCTAGAAGCCATTGACAAAATTCATTAGTGGCTAAATACAATTTATTTATGTCAACCCTAGAATTCCTGTATATCCAGAATCAACAATCGCCCTAATGAGATTGTCACAGTATTCAAAGAAGCAAATTTTTATTTTTGATAATGTAGGAAACCTTTCTAAAGAAGAGCCCTTTGGACTCACCTCTAGCAAGTAAAACCTACAGGCAACTGACCATACCCACTAAAACCAGTTGTCGGGTGATCAGCATTCACCCCTAACAAGGTAAGCAGTAATATTCAAAGAAGCAACTTACCAAAAGCATTCATTAACAAAAACTATTTAAAGAACTTCTTATTGTACAAATGAAAGCTATCTATATCATCTCTTTAGGTGGCTAAGACCTTAAAACTTCTGCCTTGCCTCATAGGAGAGCATAAATTTCAGGTCTACCTCTCATTAAAAAGCATTAGGTGAAAGAAATAATGTCATTTATCCTATGATCTGGTACATGGCTTCAGAGGCCACCTTCAGCACTAAAGACCAAACTAATTCTTGTATATTTTTCATGAAGGTTTACTGTCTCTTTCTTCAACAGACTCAACAACATAAGTATGCCTAGTAAAATGTAAACAAAATAATTCCCTGATATTAAATTCAAACATTTGAATCATTAGCACTAATCACCAGCCATAATACCTGGCATACACATCCAGTCTTTAGTAAAACATCTTCAATAGAAGATTAACTCCGAGAGAAAAAGGAGAAAACTTGTATATAGAAGACATAAAGCAATACTTCTACTTCAGCATGTCAAAAGTTGAGTTATTTGATGCTGAAACATCATGAATAAACAAACCATTATATGGATGACTAAAAGAACTTATACCCATTTTCATTTAGGAACCAACTTTGCAGTATGCATCTCCATTATCACTTGTCTAGGCATCAAAAAGACTTCTAACACTTGTGACAGTGTAGATGTACTAATGAGTGGCACAAGTCAGCATAACCTTTGAACAACCATATGGTAATTTTATGCTTTCTTGGAGTAGACCCATTGAAATCATGTAATCTTTCCCTGAACCCGAAGAAAAGAGTGTGCTTTTGTTGATTAAGGAAGAAATTAATTCCTCTCAATTAAAAGCCTAATATTATATGATTTTCCACAGAAAAAATATGGCAAATCAAAATCTCAAAACCCAAATCATAATTCTAACAGTAACAGATAAAATACCTGAATTCGAGTTCCTCTGAATCTCTGGCCTCTGCTATGCACAGAAAATCTTCTCATCTGGTCTCCTCTCGCTCTCTCTGCAAGCCTCCCTCACTTCTTTCAAATTTCAAACTGTGCTTTGGGCGTCTATGAGTTTCTCTTAAGTTGAAAATGAAACGCACCGTTTAGACTCACCCAAACTTTTTTTTTTTCTTTTTTTAAAAGAAACAAACTAACTGCTAAACACATATATATTTCAATTACCTAAACTTGATTAAACCAAAAACACTATTCCTAAGTCTCTTCACTCTTTTTATATGGTTAACTAGGCAGCATGTGCCTACCTCTTGAGTGAGATAATTAAGACAAAATTTTTATTTAAAGAAGCATGAAACTATTTACATAAAGAAATGTTTGTCTCTTATTCATATAAGAATTTTGATTTCTATTTAATATATGAGTATCTATTTTACTATAATAATTTCTTATTATTTATTTGTTAAATGCAATATCCACTTGCTAAAAACTTCTAAGAATAATAACGAATGTCATCATCTTCCAACAATAAGTAACTGAATTTTACTAAAATATCATAATATTTAAATTTTTGCAATGAATAATGGCATATGCTACAATTGAATCTCTTCATCAAATACCTTCAACCATACACAATGAAAATTTTGTCATTTATACTTTCTTCTTTTTTTCATTTTACATGAGTTTAGGTACAATGTTTAGCTTACTTAGTTTTTAATGAACACCCATTTTAGGTAAGAAAAAAAAAAAAAAAAGATAACAGAATGTATGTATCTTGAATTTTAAATTAGATAAATTATAAGTCTCAAAGATTTTAAGTAAGAAAACCAATGTTCTCTATGTGACAAATAAAACACCTTATATCATCATTCTAAAGTATTACTACCCCTAAAACTCAAAATACATGAAGAAATTTTTTTGGATATTAAAATTTAGTAAGGGTATTTTAAACATTACACAATAGAATAGTTTAAGAATCATAAGCTTTCATTAGGGTTTAACTGAGAGAATAACAGTATGATGTACTTACTCTTTTCCAAAATATTAAGGGTCTGTTTAGATACTATTTATTGCTGAAAACGCTGTAGCAAAATAATTTTTAAATGTGTGAATAGTGCCGTGAGACCTAGTTTTAACTTAACATTTGCTGAAATCCGTACTTGCAAGTCCCGTGAACAATGCACGGGACCCACAGAAAAAAGGCCAAATGCAAACTCTTTCATTTTTTAGTGCAATCCAAACTCAACCTAAGGGGAAAGTGCTTGATTTTAAAGTTTTAAGGGGAATTGTGAACTACCCCCAAACGTAAACAACAAAAAGTGTTTTTACCCTAAATTTTTGTATTTTGTGTGTGTGTAAAGCTATGTGTTTTTTTTTTACTTAAAATGGTGCATAAAGAAAAAAAAATACAAAAAGTCAACCCAAGAAAACTATACGTGAAACCTTGAATTTTGACTCAACAAAATTGACTAAAAAAAAAATTCTAGAAACACAATAGAATGCCACGTCATTTTCGTAATACCTCTATTATTTTATTATATTTTATTTTGACTTGTAAAAAATTGACACCTTAACAATTATGAAAATATTATGACAATAACAAGATGTCATAACATTTTCACAAGAGAACGTCCACAACATTTTTACAACACTTTCACAACAAAATCATAAGGTGCAAATTGTTATTAGTGGATAAAAAAGTAATTTCAGTCGTAGGTTTAAATTAGAACCAATAACAACTAACCGTCTATAATTTGTTGTGAAAGTGTTGTAAATGAGCACTTTTCTTTTCACAATACCTTTATTTTTAGTTGTAGTTAATTCTATTATGACATTTTATTATTTTATTTTGATTTATAAGGAATTAATACCTCGAAAATTGTGAAAATATTGTGGCAATTTTTTGTGTCAATATTATTATTATTATTGTTATTATATATACACACACAAACACGGTAACAGCTTGTATGTATATAAAAATAAATTAAAAAATAAAAAGTGAGTTCAAGTGTTCAACTTAGCTCATATGTATATAAAAATAAATTGAAAAATAAAAAGCGAGTTCAACTAGTGATATTAGATATTACCCCCTAAAAAAAAAAATATATATATATATATATCTATATATATTAGGCTAGCTCGTGAAACAGTGGGAATTGAACAAACCAAAAAAATACTGTAACTTTTACTCACGATCATTTTATATATAGAAAATAGATAAGATCACATGAATTAAAAGTGGTATTACTATTTAGGACAAAATTGTATTTTTTTGGAAATGTTATGAGATTTTGGTCCCTTAAATAAAACATTTAAAGTTTTAAACCCAAATAACAACAATCAAATTTAGAAAAATCAGCCCGAATAATAACAACAAAAGTTGAGTAACGCCCATTTTGCAGCCCTTAAAAAATGCTTTTAAAAGAAAAAATCCCTAAACTCATTTAGATACCAATCAAGTAGAGTCATAAGAGAGTATTGCATCCTTCTTTCCCTATCGACTATTGAGAATAATTTGGAAATTGACCAAAGAGAAGTTCCCAAGGAGAATGAAAATTTAAAGACATAGTAGGTAGTCTGTTTATGAGTAACTTATAAGTTGCAAAAGCATAAGGCCAGAGATTTAGAGGAACTTTGGATTCAGACAAAAGAGTTAAAGTTGTTTCCACAATATGTCTATGCTTTCTCTTAGCCACCCATGTCACACACTTTTTTCCTATTAATATGGGATTTGTACTCTAATTAAGAATTATTGCACTTTTTTATTGACTTGTCTAGATAGAGGTATTAAAATGAGAAGGATTTGGATTTCAATTTTTTGTTTAAATGACTTAAATAGAGTATGAAATGACAAAAAAAAATTAATATTGACAACATTTATAAATGGATTATAGTTTTAGTAATATCTATATTCCAAGTTAATTTACATTTCAGTACAACCAAACAAGTCACAATTTTTCAATTGTATGAAAAGTTATCATAATAGGTTCAGTTAACTCAATTGGTAAAATCTTTTGTAGAATAGACTTCATTCTTTCATATCTAAAAAAAGAACTAAATCTGACCGTTTTATCAAAAAAAAAAAAAGAATTAAAAAAAAAGAATCAACATAAGTTCAGGTTAACCTATGAGCCCACTCTGTCTCTCTTTCTTCACCTAAATATTAAAAATAATTATTTCTTGGGGAAAATATTACTAATAATTTAATCAATTAATTAGTAACTAGAAAATTGATTAATGCTTGCTTCATTTCCCTCATGGCAGCTCAAGTTGTGTTAATCCCTGCTATGTTTGGCTTAGAATGTTGTCTGTTATTCGAGCACTGGCATCAAGTGTGCCAAATGCCAAAATTTGGCATTTGGCACACCAAAAACCATGCCTTGTGAGGTGTGTCAAATGCCAAATTTATTTGGCATTTGTGTTTATAGTTCTTTGAAGTTTTACTATTAAATTAAGCGAAGTTTCTCTTATACAAAGACTTCTTGTATGACAGTGACATAGACAGGTAAGTGAATTATGTGCTTGCAGCAATTTTTGGCCACCTTGATGAGCATCTACATTTGACTTCTTTGAATTATGCCTCTATCAATTCTGTATGAAAAGGCCTAGGTTATAATAATGAGCATTGTCATTATTCTGGAAAAAAGTAAAAGCACCACAATATCTAGGGACTAGGAAACCAAGTAAGAACCAGTATCTCTGACTCAAGTAACTACAACAATAGAGATGCATTTTTTTTCGCAAAATTGTAGCCTGGCATTCATAAGTACTCTTTAGCCTTTAAGATACCTAATGTTTTTGAAAGAAAGGTACCAAGGGGGAAAGATACAGCATCATTTTAGTATACATATGAAAGTTCATCGCAGCAATTGCAAATATTCCAGGACTAACATATTCATGAACTGTACAGAATAATCTATACAAATATTCGATTTCTTCAAAATGTGTTGGACGAATCATGGACACTATCTAACCTCTGTAACTTTTTACACAGCCAAGTCACCATTGCAGCTCATCAAGAACTTCTGCTTTCACAGCAATTGTAAAAGAAATTGGATTGGGTGTACTCAAGAGTCAGATTGACCGAGTTTGGTCCAACTTGATGCCCATTTCCACTAAAAATCTAGCTTTGCTAAAACACCCTCCAAGTTCTGGAACAGTTAGAGTGGACAAGATTGCTTCAGATGAGGGACTCCCTTGGTAATTAGGTCCAGCCAGAATGGTCCCATCTGATTGTATTGACATACGAATCACCATTTGAACCTCCAGAAATACATTCTGTTGACAGCAGACAGTCTTCCTTTTCTGCAGAATTGGTTCGTAGATAAAGCAAAACAGCCACCTTCTTGGGCAATGTGGATCATTGTAGCTTGCCATATCTCCCTTGATTTGGCTGTAGGTTGAAAATAAATTTAAATGCCAACATATGGCAGCATAAGAATTAAACAAAAGACTGAAGAACAATGGTTTGTAAGGAAACTACTGGATATAAAGGGAATGCTGAACAATAACCCAGTTTAGACCTTACAAAAACACCTAATTGTGAAAATGGTG
Source organism: Notholithocarpus densiflorus (assembly GCA_030021035.2). NCBI lineage: Eukaryota > Viridiplantae > Streptophyta > Magnoliopsida > Fagales > Fagaceae > Notholithocarpus > Notholithocarpus densiflorus. Next base: position 13,320 of record JARYZH020000678.1, read on the forward strand.
ATGAAATCATGATAAATTATTCTATAGATATAGCAAATTATTTTACAGATAACAGCACAAAAACACACAAGATTTCTTTGTAATCTACAATGACAATGGTTAAGTTGAATGACAAAAGAAAAGACATTAAAATAACACTCACTAGGAGTTCTTTTATTAGTAACTATGACAAGACTATAAGTAAAAATGACAAAAGGTATACCTTCAGCATATAACATCAGTCCTTAGAGAAGACACTCTATTGTTTCAGCAGATGAGGTCACCTATTATCAAAGATTGGAGTCTTATATACAGGCAGCAATGATTTCTCTACTGACCACCACACTACACATTCTGATGCAATTGGCTTTAGCTTTTGAAGTTTTCCTTGATTTGAAGTTTTCCTTGATACAAGCACACAGAATCGAAAATTAGAATGGCACTAAAGAGAGTATCCAACTCTTTCAACTACTCCCATCTGGAAGTGGACTTCAAATTTACCCATTTAAGTAAAAATCTGTCAACTTTTCAAACCTGCATAAACAAACATTCAACATGAATTCAGTCACAACAAGAATAGAATTACATTTTCCAGTGGGTTATATGCGTCACAAGTTGAAGCACTACAGTGAGTGATAGTAAAGCTTAAAGCTGGACAGTATTGACTAGGCACAAATTTGTTCAACCTTGATTAGCAATTAGCTAATATCCCTGATTCTTTTCTGGGTAGACTGCAAAACTAATTTATGTAAGCATTTTAGATTTAACATTCATGCCTGTATGGTCTAACTTTTTCCCTAAATTTGTGATGCCTCCCTCAATTTTTTCAAATCAGTCAGCAAATTCTCACAAAATAATCATTATCCTATGGCAAGAAAACTGTGTATCTTATTTCAACTTATCACCGACAATGAGGCTTTAAGTGTAGGAAATACAATTCAAATTGGATAAAAGCCCAGCTATGATAATTTAGATTTTTAGTCATAGACAATTTCATTGATAGAAGTTTTCAGTAATATTTCTAAGTAATACACATACTGTATTCATCGAATAATTACAAACAAAATTTGGCTTACAGAGACTTATGTCCATTGCCTTATCTGCAATCTGTAGGCTATTACCCTCCATAAGGTGGTATGAAGTGGTGCAGTCAAACAGGTTGGCCTCTTAGTTAAGACAACAAGACTGACAATAAGAGAAGACTGTCACAGAAATTTGAAAATCCATTAATTGAAGCTTACTATTATATGCTCTTGCAGAGATTTGTAGCCGTGATTATCTGTGAAATGATTTTAACAATCAATCAAGTGTGCAATATGGAAAGTCACCAGATGTATATCTTAGAGCATAACTTGATCACGGAGAAAAAACATGCATCAAATTTGAGTTTCAAGTTGCTCTTCTTAATTGGGCTCTTCAATTTCTTGCAAACGTCTGAAGACCGAATATCATAGTTTATGCCATTGATTAGTACTAAAGTTTGAACATTCAAAACAAGATATATATGATGATAATCAGTATGTAAGGCTAATCCTAGATGTGTACCTCATAATCTAGAATATCTGAAGTCACTGCTACAAAGACTTTAAGTTAGGAAACCATAACATAGGATTTGAACAGCGGACGAATTGTCAGGAATCCTGCATATTCCAAAAAAGAAAGAGAGTTATTTCTGATATTTTTATATATAGGAGATAGAAGCGAACATGGTGAAAAGTATGAATGCTAGGAAAGCCTAGGCCTTACTTGATGCATTGTCGAAGTGACACCAAATATACCCAATTGACACTTGCAGGTGCATTCAAGTTATGGTTCTAGCTGACCTACAACCAGAAGTCTTTTAGGAAAAAATAAAAAGAAAGAAAATTAAAGACAGTAAAATTAGCTTAGCTTGAGAATAAATGTAACTGCAATTATGAAGTAATCCAATGATGAGTAATACAGCTTACCCAACATTATAATTTGATCTCAAAAGAAAAAAGTTGTTAACCTTCTCATTTAATTTGATTTGAATCTCAATTTATACTTCCTTCTAGTGCACACTGTACAACAAACCAGACTTTAAGGTCATCTACAAATCTGTTTAAAATAGAATAAATAATTTGCCACCGAGTATTTCTCATGTTTAAAACTAACTTCAGATGAATTCATAACATTAATAAACTTTGGAGAAGCTTGAATATGACTAATGAAAGAGCCCTAATTAATCCAAAATTGGTTAGTGAAAACTTAACAGTGAGGACAATGTAGTAGTAATTAAAGAGCCCTAATCAATGCATTGTTGGTAGACCAGAATACACACACACAAATAATCTCAAGAAGTTTAGAATTGATTGTTCAAACAAAAGTACTTGATTTTTGTTGCTGGATGGAAAATTCGAAGATCTAAGTATGCTATGCAGAAAAATATGCTACAGTATATGAGCACACAATTTTGAACAAGAATTATGGAAATTAAAAATTAAGTGCATAAGCTAGTCCATTCAAAGTGATATTTAAACATAAGGACATTTGAGCAAAAATACCAATTTTAGATTCTCTGAGCTTAGCATAGGAATCAAAAGTTTATCTATATACTTGGAACATGGGCAATCTTGACCTATCGATGCTGAAGTACATAACCTCTAGTTGGGAAATGAAGGATTACCAGCATGGCAGCATCTGTTGGGGCACCACACCCTTGCTGGTAGATATCTCAGCTTCTTGGAACTGTTTATAGATATTTCATCAAATAAATAAAGGTTCTGCAACTATAGTGGAAAGTCATCCACTCTTGTTTACTCTTTTTGATTTCAAAATATCTTACTGGGGATTGTTGAAGTAGATGAGGCAACAACTTGGGATTGGGCACACATAATGTTTGATTTGTGTGCAGCCTGATGTGTCGGACATCCTTTAAAAAAAAATTAAATTATTAAAAATGCTCCACTAAGAATACAACAACTATTTTTTCTTTCTTATATGGATCCAGATTATTATAGAAAATTCAGATAACACCACAATGCAGGGTTTGTAACTGAAAATCAAAAACTAATAATGAGTACGCAATTCGGTATTAAGTGCATTTACTTATGAAACCCTGAAAAGAATCTGACAAGGATATGGGAAGGTTTTGTTTTCCATTGACTGGTTATGACAATCTTTAGTAATGGAGAAAACTTAGATTTCACAATCTGCAATCCAGGAATAAATCCATGTATGTCATAGGGAACCATTCCTATGATTGTTGCATTGATTAGTTCTTGCTGGAAGTATCTTATATTTTGGTAACCATTTTAATACTGTTAATTCTTGAATTTCTATTATTTACTCACTAGCATGATCATCCATCTTCTGAAAAATTTGTGAATTATACTAAGGAAGTGGGTATATACTGGGAAAGAAATAGCAGACCCTTTGGAATTTGGGTTTCAAAAATAGAGAAAAAGAGTAATCTATAAGAGAAGAGGAAGAGTAGGAGATAAACTTACCACTTTGTTTCTGTATTATTGGAAAATGGCAATCTTTACTTGGGCCATTTTTTATTGACAGGAAAGGAGATACCAAAAAATCTGCAGTTCCTCTAATTTGGTTAGTCTTGAATATCAATCATTTGCAATGCTTGCAGAGAACTATCTAGATTCTTCTCCCCTTTTGCGACAGAATGAGGAGTAAATGAAAATTAGGGGAAATTGAAAAGAATAATATAGAAATTTGATAAAAGAAAAGGAGGAGATCAGGTTTGGATGAATTATCAAATAAGCCTACAGGCACATTCAAAATTGGGGAATTACACTTGGAAAAAAAAAATGAAAGCTATAAAAAAGGAGAGAGAGTAGAAGATGGACTTACCACATTGTTTCTGTATCACTTTTGCGCAAACAAATCTAGAGCTCTTTGTGACGCTCTTAAATATCGATCATTTGCAGCTGAAGAGAACAGAACACTCCAATTTTTTGGTTGATTCAATATGAGAAAACTTATGGCTGGGATCTGTCTTGGACCAATCTGCGCTGACGAATTCTAATATCAGAAAGTCATGGGCGAAATTGATGTCAATTTAAAACATCATGGACTAAATTGATACATAGCATAAAAATTAGGGGTCAAATATATAATTTACCATTGCATTTATCAAACCATTAAAAATTCTTCTTTTTTTTTTTATGGTAATTTGTTGATTTTTTTTTTTTTTTTTTTGAGAAACAAACACACACACACAAGAGAGAGGGAAAGTGGTTATAACACAAAAAAACACCATAATTCCACTAAAAAAACTATGGTTGTAATTTGTTGAAATTAATCAATCTAAATCATTATATGCTGAATTATCTTGTTATATCATTTATTAATTGGCTTTTGTGCATGTGTGTTAGTTTTGTATTGGCATTCCATACTTGTGTGTATATTGTAGGAGTCGTATTAAATTCCTATATTTTGTGCATGTTTGTTAGTTTTGTGTTGGCGTTCCATACTTGTCTGTATATTGTAGGAGTTGTATTGAATTACTATATTGATATGTTTTGTGTTTTTTTAGAGAGTTGCAACTTATGGTTTACTTTTAATGATAATTCTTTATCATCAGACTAATACATCAATCAATTTTTTGTGTCTTGATTTTTATCAATTCTCATGTTACTAATTAGTTAACTATCCTCTCAAAAAAATAATTAGTTAATTAAAGTATTTTTAATATTTAGGTAAAAAATAGAGGGTTCATCTCATATATATATATATACTAGTCTCGTCTCATAATAATTAATTTCTCCTGTTCACACGTGAGAAATTATGGGAAAATTATTGAATACTCTGAGAGTACCATAAATACGTACTCACTCCCGCTCACATGAATTGTGGGTCTCATCATAAATTTAATTAGTGGGACCCACAGTTATGTGAGAGGGGGGAGTACGCATTTATAGTACTCCGTGACTACCCAATAATTACCCGAAATTATGCCGGACTAATTTCGACCTCAATTATTACAAATTTTGACCACTTTTATCTCAATCAACGCGTTAGCCTAGTTGAGAAGTGGAAATTAGGGACTGTTTGGTACATAATTTTAAACACATGTTTTCAGTTTTCAAACAACATTACACACTTTTTCACACACTTTTTCACTCACATGTATTTTCAAAAAAACTGAAAACTGTTATTTAAATACACGTACCAAACGGGCCCTTAAAATCAAGTAGTGGACTAGCATTGACTAGCATGGTACCTTCACTGATCACTGATTACTTCTTCAATATTGAATGACATGGTCAATTCATATTTAAAATCAGGAAGTGGAAATTTTTTGTTTATAGGCTACTATGCCATCAATAAAAACAATTAATTTTCAAAAAACAAACCAAAAGAAGTCTTTCATTCCCCAAAAAAAAAAATCCTTTTTCTATTTGGAAAGTCACTTTCTATTAAACAAACATAACCCAAGTTTATTTAAGGAAAAAGAATCCTAATTTTCAAAGAATATTCTATTATGATACCATATTGATAGTTGATAATTTTAAGTTGATAGAGATCATACAATTTATTTATTTAGTTTTTTTTTTTTTGAGAGAAATTTATTTAGTTGGTTGAATAATCATTGTTCATATCAAATAATAAAACTTTTTCTAAAGACTTTTTTAGTAGTCATCAATTTTGAATTTTTTAATGAAGACGAAGAATTCTTTCCAATAATATGGCTATTCTACTTTCTAAGCATTAGTATTGGTGGTGCTAAAAAGCTATATTGCTATTTTTAGCACCACCAAATCAAATTTATGGCTACATTGGTGGAGTCAAAACCAAATAATTTGGCTCATAGGTAAAAAAAAAGTATTATTAAATTGTGTGTTCACACTACTTTATATTAAATATAATACTTTATTCAGTGTTTACACTGCTTTGTAGTGAATATATTATTTTATTGTAGTGAATATATTATTTTATTGTGTTGTTTATATTATTTTATTGTGTTGAAAACTAAAATAAAACCACTGATGTTGGGTGTTTTGTAAAGTGAGAAGTTAAAATAGATGAAGTAACTTTTTGTGGAGCCATATTACTAAATTTATGGCTCCACCAATGTGGATGCTCTTAGTAAGAAACCATTTGCAAATATGGCTTCAATCATTATTATTATTATTTTCTTTTTTTTGAGGGGGATTATTATTATTTTCTTAAAACACAAATACAGTATCTTGATGGTTATTACATTAGGTATTTCAATTAAATTCAAAAACATTGTTGCATTGACAACAGTATAAGAATAGTGTTTTTTTTTTTTTTTCCAATAATAATTAAATTTAAAACTCAAATAAAAAAAAAGAAATTTAAATTCAAAACAACCCATTTGAATTCAATTAAGAAACCTAATAAATTACGCATAAGCTACTATAATTAAGGTTTACCTTTTTTAAAAAGAATTTTTATAAGGTTTACAAAAAGTTTCGTATCGTAAGGGCGTATCGTAAGTGCTCATGAATTGTCCGATACATAGCCATGTGGGTTTAAAATGGGTTTTTTTGTTAAAATTTGTGATTTTATTTGATTTAAACAAGTTGTTAGACTTTGTTAACACAAAATTATTGGGAAACTTAATTGAGTCTAATGAAATAGCAAGTAAATGAGTTTTTTTCCTTCCTTCTCTTTCTCCTACAAAATTTAGACTATACTTATAACACTCACTTTCATATGTGCAAATTTATTTTCTATGCTATTAATAATGTATTAAATGAAAATATAATTATTTTTTATTTTGTTATTATTATTTTGAGTCTAAAAAGCTAGAATACCAAAAAAAAAATATAAAGAAAAAATTATTAGAATAAAAAAACCAAAAAAAGAGAGAGTAAATGTTGATAATAATAAAGAAAATGTATATGAAAAAATAATTTTGCAAGATGCTGAACATGATGATAACATCGACTTAGATGGAGTTGATTAGCCAAGATGATGAAAATATATTATTATTTTGGTTCATATATCATGTATTACTTCTGAGTTTAATCAATTTGAATGTGCATGTTATAAACATAAGTTAATTTGATTTATTTAGTTAGCTTTGTTAAATTTTATTACATAAGTAATGATTAAATTGGTCATTAGTTGAATATATTTTGAATTTATAATGAATATACCTTTTATATATATATATATATATATCTATAATTATTTTGTAATTTTATTAGGTGTTTGTGTATCTTACGATACACAATTTGATACGATACACGATACAAAAAAATTAAAAATTGATTCACGATACGATTCACGATTGACAACTATGGGTCAGAGACTTTTCAAGACTACCCTACTCCCTATCAATAAAACTTCCCGAAAATCTAATTAACGAATAGTGTGATAAATAAAATTTGTACTCACAAATGGTGTCCCATAAGCATTCAATCCTTGGCTGTTTAGCTTCCATAAAAATGGCTTCCTTAAAAGGAAAACCAATATTTAAATATTCTAAAATTAAGGTTTGTAACAACCTTTTTTGTGTGTTGATTTTATGGAGGTAAAAGCAAAGCTGCGTTATTTTGTTACATAGCAGTTATTTTCTTGTTCTTTAAGAGTTCCTTCTTTTACATATGACATCAATAAGGATCCACTGGTCTCACAAGTGTTCCAAGCTCTCTTGTCAAACTTTGCATGGATCCAAATTGATGTGGAATCATCCTTTTTTCCCTGCAATTCACTGCTCTTCACTCTTTTCCCTTGGCTAGTCACCCTTCTTTTAGTGAGCTTGGTTCACATAGTGGAGGGAGCTTGGATTTGAACTTGGTACTTGTCTTAGTCACAAGCTTTGATTAAGTTTCAGTTTTAACTAGTTAATGGCTGCAAATAGCCTTACTGTTCTGAAATTGAAGTTTTGGTGGGAGCTGTGTCTCTTCTGCTCACATGCTAGCAGCTTTGGGGCAGACTTGATTGCTTCTCTTCATGCCTTTTGGACCAGCCGCATAACTCTACTTATTTGTGTCCAAAAATTTGCCGCAAATAACAAGGTTCAATCCTTATTTTTTTTTTTTTTTTGGCGTTTGATGAGAACAGTCTGAAAATTTTTATAATATTTTGTTGGTTAGATAACATATGGACCTCCAAAAATTCAAAAGTGAAAATAGGGTGAATCACAAGGCCAAATGAAGCAAAGCTCTCTTAGATTACTCCAGATTTTTCCAAACGTTGGTATGGTGGTTGAGAATTTTCTTTACGATTTTGTGTTGGGAATTACCCTAAAATGGGGAGAGGGTACCTCATCATATGTGCCACAGAAGGCACAACATTTCTGCCGGCTAAGGTGATTTGTACATCAGAATGAACTGCAAATCCATCCATAACCTTTTTATTAGTCTAATCATTGTGGCCAAGAGTTAAACGACCAATGTCTAACAGGAAACACAATTTAATAATGAAACAACATCTTGAAATGATCACAAGTACAAAACAAAGCATTCCTGATAAATGTTATTTATATACAATGAGCTACAATGACAAATTTCTCAATATCAAGAAAAGGGATAAACACTGTAAAAGCTTTTGATCATGACCCATATACTTGGCCTGTAATCTTGAGAGTCCCAGTTTTGTCTTTCTAAGGGCAAGTTCTAGTTCTGACTTCTGAGTGAGTTTCAATGATGGTTGATGATGCCAAAGACAGAAAGCATGAGACATAGAAAGACATGGTTGGAGTGGCTATATTGTTAGATGTGCTTGTGCAACACTGAGTAGAACCTGTGTATGCTATTTTTGGTTAGCGTTTTGTATAATCAATCTCAGAATTGCTCCAACTCATTCACAAGAATCAGAACTTACCCATTTGTCAGAAGTTCTAACAAGCTAGCATGTTCATGCATATATCCAGCCACTCAGGTGGATCAAATGAAGTAAGGATATGCCTTATACCACACTGTTGTGCATCTTGCTTTTTCCCCCCCTAAAAGATGAATGAATGTGAAGTCATTAGAATCTACCAACATAGTGAATATTCAAACTATTACACGTGATTGTTATTCATAACTGACTTAACGTTTGTTAGTAATACAATTAATGTTTAAACCAAATGTTACTAATTGAATAACAACAAATATAAGTCAAGCTACAGAGATATATGTCCATTACCTTATCTACTAACTGTAGGGAATTATCCTCCAAACCTTGGTATGAACTGGGGCACCCTAACAAGTTGGCCTCTTAGTGAAGACAAGGCTGATGAGAAGAGAAGTCTGCAATAGAAGACACATGGGAAATCCATTAATTGATTCTAGTAGTATTAAATGCTCTGGTAGAGATATGTAGAAGAGATTATCAATGAAATGAAATCAATGTGTATAAAATGGATAATCTTCATACGTATACCTCGGTGTACAGTAAAGTGTTGAAGTCATTGGAACAAAGGGCTTTATGAGGCCACGATAACAACATAAGATTAGGTGGATGAACTGTTAGGAATTCTGTTTAGTAGAAAAGATCCGTGGTTTAGCATATAGATAGGAGGTGGAAGTAACTATGGTGTAAAAGCTAGAAAACCTTTGCCTCACCTGACATATTTTTGGTTGTTAACAACTTATGCCAACTTCAATCCTTAGAGAGAAATGCAGCTAAAGGAAGGAAAATTCATGGGCCAATCCCATCATCTCCACCTTGTAGGAGCTAGGAGATCATCCCAGGACACCTTTGGCATCCAGGGGGTTGCAGACCGACCAAAGAACCCTGTTCAATTAGTGAAACCATTAGCTATCCCTTCTAAGGTTGTTTAGTGAGGGCCGGAGAAGGGAAATCATTCATTCTTCAAACCAGCATTCTTAAGAACAATTACTGATTTTTAGGTATAAAAATAAACAATATACAAAAGAAAGAAAACTCAGCAACAGTAATATGGCTTACCAAAACCCTTAACTTGATCTGAGGTAAAAAAATGCATCAAAATCGAACATCAAGTTGCTTTTCTTTATTGGGCTCTTTATCTTCTGGCTCAGGTCTAAAGACATCATAGTTTATCATTAATTATTTCTAAAGCTTGAACATTCAAATCAAGATATATACAATGATAATCTGTATCTAAGAAGGCTAATCCATCAAGTAAGCGTGATTTATAAATGTGTTGAAGTCACCAATATGTCCAATTTATTCCAATTTATTATCACAAAAATTTCAGGGATAAAAATAAACAAAAAAAGAAGAAGAAAGGAAACTCAAAATAGTTATATGGCTTACCAAAATCCATAACTTGATCTCAGAAGAAAATGCATCAAAACAAAGTGGTTCTTCTTTATTTAGCTCTTCAATTTCTTCTAGAAGTCTAAAGACCGAATTTTATTGTTTGTGTCATTGAATACTAAAGATTGAACATTCAAATCGAGATAATAATCAGTATGTAAAGCTAATCACAGATGTGTACCCCATTATCTGGAAAAGTGCTGAAGTCACTGCTACAAAGACCTTAAGTTAGGAAACCATAACATAAGATTTGAAAAGTGGATGAATTGTCAAGATTCCTGTATATTCAGGAAAGAAAAGAGTTATTTTTTATTTTACATATATAGGAGATGGAAGCAACCATGGTGTAAAGTGTAAATGCTGGGAAAGTCTAGGCTTACTTGATGCATTGTGAATGGTGATACGTACAGCCAATCAACACTTGCAGATACATTCAAGTTATGGTTCCAGTTGATCTACACCCATAAACTTTCAAGTAAAAAAAATTGAAAAAGAAAGAAAACTGAAGAAAATAAAATTAGTGTAGCTCAATAATAACTGCAATCTTGAAGTAATCCAATGATAAGTAATACATCTTACCTGACATTATAATTTGATCTCAAAAGAAAAAAGATGTTAACCTCTCGTTCAATTTGAAATCGAATCCCAAGTTGTACTTATAGTGTACTATACAGTAAACCGGACTTGAAGTTCATTAACAAATCTAAGTAAAATACAATAAATAATTTGTTACCGATGATTTCTCAAGCTCAAAACTAACTTATATGAATTCAGAACATTAACAAACTTTGGTGAAGCTTGAAATTTGAATAACTAAAGAGCCCTAATTAATCCAAAATTGATAAGTCAAAACTTGACAATGAAGACAATGTAATAGTAACAAAAGAGCCATAATCAATACATTGTTGGTAGACCAGAGAAAACATACGCACACAAATAATCTCAAGAATTTTCAAACTGTACATTTTTCGACCCCTTAAACACAAGTTGTTTAACCTAGTTATTTAGCTAAGTGATTACTTAGATAAATTATTCAGTTCTAGGTTAACACATTTAAATCATATCATGTAAATAATACGGAAATATAAAGAATACAAAGATATGATAACCCAGGAAAACCTAACCGGTAAAAAACCTGGAGAGGATTTAACCTAACTATCCTCAAGGTAAAAACAGATCCACTATGAAAGAATTGAAGTTTTTACAATAAGACTTAGACCATTAACATCCTATTGCTACCTCGTGTAGAAAACTTACTACTACGACCACGTGACAGCTCCAAGTTCACGGACTACTTCTTTTCTTGATCTACAGCAACCACAAGTTCTCCTACTTGTGACTTTGAGACTCCACTCAAAGGTTTCAGATCTTCTTTAAATTCTTTAAGCAGCAACCGAAGAGATCATCAAGTTCTTGATATGAATTTTGATCTTGATAACTCTAAGTGTGTGTATGAAGGTAAACACCTATAGATCTCACAAAAGATTCAACACAACCATCAAAAGACTTCTAAAACGTAGCTAGAGTTTTTCCTTTTATACTTGAAGTAAAACACTTAACCCTACACGTCAAACGGGCTTGGGCTGAATTGGAAATTCTGCAGAAAAATAAATCTACACGTGGTTCGATCGATCAAGCCTAATTTTCAATCGATCGAGCCTGGCAGATTTAGTCCAATAAATTCTGCAATCACTTGATTCTAATTTTACACTTAATCACACTTTGAGCAAGTCTAAACCTAGACTCTATGTTTTGATCATGGTTTGCCAACACATTACAAATTGAAGTTCAAATACATTAGTTCCTAAAGTCTTAGAACCTAACACAAACAAAATACTTCATTTTTTTTTTTTTGTAGGGAGTAAAATTTGAAGATGTAAGCATGCTATGCAGCAAAATATGTTACACTATATGAGCACACGACTGACACTAGTTTGAAACAAAAATTCTAAGGATATTATTAAAAAGAAAAAGGTGCATAAGCTAGTCTATTTTTAAGCGAAAAATTTGAGCTTAGAATAGGAATCAAGAGTTTATCTAGATATTGGGAACATGGGTAACCTTGAACTATCTGTGCTGAAGTAAATGATCTCTAGTTAAGAAATGAAAGATTACCAGCATCTGTTATTTTCCCTGCTGGTAGATATCTTAGCTTCTAGCAACCATTCAGTGGCAGCTCATCAAATAAATGAAAGGTTCTCCAACTATAGCGGAAAGTCATCCACTCTTTGATTTCAAAATATGTTAATTTTGCTTGTTTACGTAGATGAGGCAGCAACTTGAGCTTAGGCCACACTCACTTAATGTTTGATTTGTGTGCAGCCTCATATGTCAGACATCCTTTAAACAAAAAAAATAAAAATAAAAAACGATAATCCATCATGAAGAATTCCATATAACATGCACAAGGTCATCCAAACTCCCTATTGCTGTCAATTAGCCACTGACACATTAACAAAGAATTTAATAAAGGACAACAAATTTGAGAAATAGTCTACAAAATTGAAAATGGAAAAAGGAAAGAGTGATAACAAAATTTGTTGGAAGAGAGGCAATAGATGAGTAGAAAAGAACTCACAAATTGAGTGAGAAAAAGAAATAGCCTTGGAATCAATTTAAAAGTCTGCCTTTTATGATTCTTGGACTATGACCAATCTTTTATCTCCTTCCATCTCCTTTTCAAAATGAACAGTTGAAATATCCAACTTTGACTGCACTCTTCGCATGTCTTTTCTCAAAGGTAGCGACCAAACAGACCAAATTGGATCGGGTAGTCCGAAATGAACCAAAATGCATCAAAGTGGACCAAATGATCCGAATTCAACCGAAGTGGAACAAATGGACTGAAGTGACCGAATAGACCGAAGTGGACAAGAATATACCAAATTGGACCGAAGAAGACCAAATAGACCGAATTGGACCAAACAAACTGAAATGGACCGAATTTGACCAAAGTAGACCGAATTTTGAACAGTAATTAGTAAACATAACTTTAAAAAATTATAATAATAAAGTTATGTAAAACCATAATCTGAGATAAGTAATATATACGAATGTGATAGAAGTGGTTTGTTGTTAAAGTAACATCAATTAGATCAGTTATCATATTAATATTTTTAACTAAATTATTATGAATGCATTTGTGATTCTATGTGTCTGTTGAAAGTTTTATCCAAGTTCAATTCGGTGCCATGTAGAGAAAGTTGGTACAAATAAATATATATATATATATATATAAATATCAGGAGAACCACTTGAATGTATAATTTATACAAAAAGGAAAAGAAAGAGGAAAAAACCTTTTGTTAAGAGCTTTATTATCTCTATCTCTTGATGTTGATGAAAATGACATATGATTCTCTAAGTAAGAGCAAAATTAGACCCTTCAACCTGACCTTGAATACTGCATTAGTATATGAATATGAATACAATGGTGGAATGAGATTTTTTTTTGCAGGCGAGTATAAACTAAATATAAATAAATGGTGTCTTCTATTATAAGTTACATTTAGGTTCAAGCTGTGTAAAGTCATGGTAGTAAAAAGTGATGGCCATATCATAATTGATAAGTTTTAATTAGTTTATAAAATGAGTAAAGGTTATTGCATACATTAATATTTATATACATATTTTTTTTAAGAAAGTATGGAAAGAAAATGATAACATGGCTGCTGATGTAGCTTAACATAAACATCTTTTAGATAAATATAGATTTGTATGATTTAAAGGAGAGTATCAGAGCAGGGGAATAAGTTTGAGAAAACTTACAACCCATATTGTTTTAACAATATATATGTGAACTTCAAACAGCTTCCCCTTTTATCCACTCAGTAGTCGAACCATTTAGCGTCAACTCAAGCACATCTTTCCTTGGGGCAATTATGGATGGACAGCTACTGCAATTTGGTCAGGTGACAGAATTGTCATCAATTTAGGCATATAAGCAAGATTCTTGCATCCAATAAGTACCATATGTTCAAGAGAGGAAAGGCTGCCCAACCAATCTGGCAAAATTTTACATTCCAAGTCAACTACTAGCTGGGATGCACGGACGCGGCGCCAGAGGAGCCGCACCCGCGTCCGACGCGGCGCGACGCGGCGACGCGCGAGGGACGCCGCTGACCGCGTGTCGGTGCCGCGTCGGGCCGCGTCCTGCCGAAACGCCGAAATTCAGAAAAAAAAAAAAGTGCAAAATCTTCTTCTCTTTCTCTCTCTGTCTTGTTTTCCTGCCTCTACTCAGTCTAGATGTTGCGTAAACCAGTTTAAGAAAACTAAAGAAAGGTTAAAAAAAGAAAATGTATGAACTGGGAAGGGGAGTGACGGAAGAAACAAAGGTTAAGGTAGAAGACGAAAGAAGAAAAAGTATGTAGAAGTGATAGGCTGACTTGGTGTAGAGATTTTTTTTAAAAGGTGTGGTGTAGATTAAGCTTTGGAAAATGGAAGCCTTGGGGAAATAAAATAAAAAATAAAAAAAAGGTAAAGTTGATAACTTGATATTCTGATGAGGCCAAACGTGACGTGTTGTTTACTTGTTGGCACTGGAGTGGCAGGTGAATGGAGAGAATAAAAAGAAAAAGATTAATCTTGTGGGTTTTATTTAATTTATGATCATCATGTTTTAGTTATTATTTACTATTACTCTTAAATTTGGTACATGTGTATATAATGTGAAAAAATATGCTTAGTAATATATTAAAAATATAAATAAAAATATTTTTAATAATTTTTTAATCGCCGAGTCCCGCCGCACCCGCACCCACCTTTTTCAAAAATTACCGAGTCCCGCACCCGCACCCGCACCCGTACCCGAGTCCCGAAACGCACCCGTGCTTCCTAGACTACTAGTATATGAAATAAAGAAATCATGAAGGATAGGCCTTGCTAAAAGGGAGACATCAGAGAAGAAGAAGATGAGATTTGAAGGAACTCACCAATTGTATGAACTCCAATCACGTCGACATCAAGTTAACACATATCTGGACTGTGCGCGATAAGTAATATCCAGCTTTTCTTTTAAAGTGAGAGCAACACATGGCAATAACTTCACTTGAACTCTCTGACAAACCTTTCACTTGGTTAGCACCAAACAGCATGTCATTTAGATGGAATTATACCTTTTCTTTTGCTGCCAGATAATAGCATTCTTGTACCCCAAAATTCTGCTCCTGAGCAGATAAAAAAGCTAACCCACCACTCTGGCATAGCTTAAATATCCTCAAAATAGGATGCCTCCAACTATGTACGTGTTTAGGTGTCAAAATTCGGGTGATTGAAAACAAGGGCTTAGATACACTACAAGAAGAATAGGCCCCAAACTTGGGTTGTCAATATGCTTGACAATGGACAAGAATCCTGCACCAAATCAGAAGAAATGCTATGTATCACCAGCGGATAAATTTTTTCTTCCTTCTTCCTTTTGTTCACTTCTTAGCAATGAGCTGTTTCAAGAGAAATATAATGCTAAAATGGTCAACTTCAACTCTAAAGCTAGACTATTAGAGATTTTTTTTTTGGGAATAGTACTATTAGAGAATTATGCAATTATCAAATCAACTGTCAGAGAGAACAGAGGAAACAAACGTGAATGTTGGTTGAAACAGAACTCTAATGTTAATCATGTACAAGTGATTTAATATCTTTTTTCATGATAAAAAGCATACATACTCTTTTTTAATTATTAAATTTAAGTATTAGAAACAAATAATTACTACGCAGTTGGATAATATCCATCAAATAACCCTAGAGGCACATCATTCAGTTAAATTTGTGAATTACACTAAGGAAGTGAGTATATGATGAGAAATAAATAGCAGATTCTTTGGAATTAGGTTGTCAAAAAATAGAGAAAAAGAGAAATCTATAAAAGAGATGGACTTACCACAATGTTCCTGTATTAATGGAAAATGGGCAATTTGGGATTTCAATTGTCCAGTGATACAATGGTATCATTCTTGTGGGCAATTGTTAGCCCTGAATTCCATGATTTCTATGTTTACCTACCTAAGTATGGTGCGTGGTCCCTTTACCCTCCCTGGAGTTCAATTGAATAGGTTTATAACTACATAGAAGATTAGATCATCCAGGAATCCTATGGGTCAATGGTCTTGCTTAAGATTATCAGAGTGTGGAAGCTTGTCTTTCTACAAATTGATCTATAGGTCTCTGTTTGGTGCATTCTATTATGACTAAATGTATAGTTCTCACCTTTGACCATAAAGATGGATATAAGAAAAGGGATGAGGGTGGCAGTCTCACTCCCAAAGGGATCCCTATGGAATTGAGTGGTGCTTGGTCTAGGGAATTAAGTGACATACAAAGATTGGGCGGAGAAACTTCCATTTGCCTTATGGGGTTATAAAACTTCTATCTGTGCGTCGACTAGGGCAACACCTTACTCTTTGGTTTATGGTAGTGAGGCGGTGCTTCCTATTAAGGTGGAGATAAAATCTTTAAGGGTATTGGTGGAAACCAAGGTCCTAGAAGAGGATTGGGTTAAGGCGAGATATGAACAATTGACTTTGATAAATAAGAAGAAAGCTAGGGCATAATATCATGCACAAGGGTACCAAAAAAGGATTGCTAGGGCATTTAACAAGAAAGTGAAACCAAGAAACCTTAAGGAAGGAGACTTGGTCCTAAAAGTGCTTAGAGATGAGACTTTTGATCTAAGAGGGAAGATGAAGCCAAGTTGGTCTGGGCCTTTTATCATTAAGAAAATCATGTCTAGAGGTGCTACAAAAACCACAGATTTGGATGGAGAAGAGATGTTTTGCCCAATTAACATGATAGACTTCGGAAATACCACATTTAAAAAGAAAAAAGAAGAAAAAACCTGCTAGGTTGAAAACCTAAAAGGGCGGCCTAGGCAAAAATTTAGGCAAAAGAACCTTGTTAGATTGAAAACCCATAAAGGCGGTCTAGGAAAAAATTAGGGGAAAAATCCATGGGCATGGTGAAAATTCCCAAAGGGATGTCATGGGCAAAAATTACATGGCAAAGGAAAAAGAAAAGAAAAAGAAAAAGAATAATGATGACAATAAACAAAGATAATAAAAGGAAATTCTCTCATTGCTCAAATTAAAGGATAATAAGATTGTTTTCATTGGGGATTTGGAACATTCCAATCCTTTATTAAATTCAAAAACAAAACATGAGAATCATAAAAGTGCAGAAAAGTAAAACATGGGATATATCAAGGTGGTCACTCAATCCTCCTTATTTTCTTGCTAGTCTTTATGTAAGCCTTCTCATCCTTCAGAATCCACTTCATGTCATCCTCCAACCATTGCTTGTACCTTGTAGTGGGGTAGATGTATTTGGGAGGAACGATGTCTATCGTCACCCTATGACATGGCTAAGCCTCACTGATCCTGCCTAAGATCCTATTGGTGAACACTGCAGTGTGGTAGGCCCTCTCATCATCAGGAGCTCCTTGACGCTCTCCAAATTGCCTTGAGATACGACAAGTGGAGTAGTAAGAGTAGCATCGAAGCCTAACTAAAGTCACACAGTGGTCCTTGCAACAACTATGGACCATGCTTGAGATATGCCACCATTCTACGACCTATTGAATGTCGGTCTCATTGAGGTGACCCGTAAGCTCCATCCTCAAAGCCCGTGTCATTCTGATGAAGTCGGCAGTCCCTAAGGTGCCTAGGGAGGTAGGTGATGAGAGGAACAGTGGGAGGTTGAAGCAACCAAAGAAGGAGAAGGATAGAGGGGAGGGAATAAAAAGAAAAGAAAAAAAAAAGCAAAAAGAGGGAGAGAGCATGAGAAAAAAATAAAATAATGATGAAAGACGATATAAGGTGCCTTGATGGGTTGAAAACCGAGAGGCAATCCATGCAAATTAGAGGGATCCCGCTAGGTTGAGAACCTAGGAAAAAATTAGGGATTATACCTGAAGAAGAAGAGGACTTTCCGCCAAGAAGTTTACTTCCTTCCTATGAAAGGCATCCAAGCTATTGAGGGTCTCCACCAAGATCAAGCCCACCGGATTACCTCTCTTTAGCTCATAAGCTATTATGCACATCCAAAAGTCCACACAATACGAGTTTTGAACCAAGAAATACCTTCCAAGAGCACACAAGCAAAAGGCATGAAGAAAGTACGAGTGTGTCCTCTTACCCTCGGGAAGGGTTGAACCAGAAAAATACTCAAAAACCAACTTAAAGTTGAGCTCCCCAAAGACACACCACCTATTTTATGTGGTGGAAGGGATGCCCAACATGACTCCCAACAAGGAAGGAAGATCCCCACCTATGGTAGGGAAGATGCGGTCATCAATTTTCGGTTCACCCATGATAGCAGCAAATTCCTCAATAGTGGGGCATAGTTCTATTCCATTGAAGCGGAATACATGCCAAGAAGGAACCTAATAGTTGGCAGCAGCACGAAAAAAAGGTTCATCCACTCTAATTTGATGATAGGGGAAGATGCAATAAAGACCATAGGGAGTAATGGAATCCTTGAAATCGGGAACAAGCTTTCTAATCCAAGTGGAGACATCAAGAGGAAAGTTTTCTACTATTAGGAGACCTCAAAAAAGTGTTCTCTAGGTTGGAAATACGTAGGTGAGGGTTTTGGACTCAAATGACTACGTAGGTGAGGGTTTTGGAATCCAATTAAGGTTTTTTTGATTCGCGGCCCACGTACGCAAGGTCAACCCTGCGTACGCAAAGTCAAATTTGCGTACGCAGGCCCATCCCCACGTATGCATGGCGTTTGGCAGAAGCCCATGTTCCCCTATTTTGAGCAGATTTTTTCACTCCAAGCCATTCCTAAGGGTTCCTATAGCCTAAAGGATCATCCAAAACACATTCCAAGCACAAGATTGCAAGCATTAAAGAAGCAAAGTTGTATAGAAATATACAATTTATGATTAAGTGCTAAGTTCCCAATCAAAGGCATAAATGTAAAAAAAAATGTTCTTAAATACAATCTTTCGTCTAAATCTTAATCCAAAATCTCTGCTAAAGGGAATAAAAATCCATAAAAAAGAAAGAAAGAAAAAAGATGTGTGTTATATGCCTATATGTGTCTTGAACTGCAGGTAATCAATGGTGCCGCCTCTTCCTTGATCGATAGCTAGGAGTTGCCTCCGAGTCCTCCTCCTCACCATCATCATCATCATCATCATCACCACCACCTGGATGGGCCACTTCTCTAGGACCATATAGCTCCCTTGAGTAGTTGGTCTCCTCTAATTTGAGATTCCCAGCTAGCCACACCAACTTCTCATGCTCTTGGATAGTGAGTTGCAGTTCAAAAAAGGAAGGGTTAGTGACTAAAACAAATAGAGAAATTTGGCAAAAAAAAAGAAGGACAAAAGGAGAAAGAACTCATCGCCCAAGTGTTGGGAGGGAAAGGATAGCCCATGACATTAGGATTACGGGGCACGGCATGCTCCCGAGTAAAGCCATCAGGGCCATAAGCATAGACCGTCCAAGGGAGATGTAGAGGATCAATGGGCTCACCAGCAACAGGTCCCTACTGTTACAATTTCCCACATTAAAAGTCATGACAAACAAAAAAGAAAAAAGAGAAGAAAAGAGATTGAACATGAACCTGAATAATAAGGGAAAGCATGAGGCGAGTAATGTTGAACTCCTCATAGTTCAACCCCTTAAGAAGCCGCTCGGCATAGGAAATGCCGCTCCCCCATGAGTTATATTTAGCATCAGTCATGGAGTGTGGGGCAAGAATGAACTTAGGAGAGTTCATCGGAATCTGTGGTTCATCTTTACCCACCAGCTGGCATTGCACTCTCTCCACCAAGTTTAGCACCCTCAAACCCCCTTTTTCAAAGGGCCAAGTGATCTCTAAAGCAATAAGAGTGGCAAGCTCCAAGTCTCGAGAAGCAGGAAGGGGTTGGCCGGCCCATGGAGTCCAGTTAACCTATAATGACACAAGGTTAGAAGAAGAGTATTCTAAAGGAAATGCATGAAAAGGCATGAACAACTAGAACTCCTAAACTTACCTCATCCGAAGTTAACCTAGCAAGATAGGCCCTCACTTGAGAAAACTCCCTTAGAACCAGGTCGGTGCTTGGAGTTATGAGACCATACCTAACAACCCACCGCTGCAAAAAGAAGCACAAGCCACAGGTTAGATGCAAGATGGCAGTTTGCAAGATGACATTTTTCAAGATGACATAGTTTGCAAGACTACAAGCTAGAGTAGAAATGCAAAGAATGGAAAGATACTAACCTCAAGGAGCTTCCAAGGCCCTACAAGCTGTTGCAAGGTGCCCCGACTGAGAGTATCAAGAGTGGAGTAGAGATAGGCAAGACATGCTTGCCGCCAGTTGGCCCTTTGTGCCTCTCCAAAGTCCTGGAAGAGGGTCAACCACCTCAACGACACCGTTTGCCCACCATTGGCAAAGAGATAAGCCCTCAACAAGTGAAGAAGGAAAGCCCTAGCCATACAGACACACTCCTCCCTGGTCCTATGTGGGAGGAACATGTAATCCGACAACAAATCAAAGTAGCGGATGGTCTTAGTGGAGTACTTCCTCCCCAACATGTCGAGACCCAGATGGATGCCCGATGCATCGTCTAAACTAATGATAGTACCTTCGTAGCTAAGGCCAGTCATGCATTAAAAGTTGTATGGAGTTACCGTCATCTCCTGCTCAGCAATATGAAAGGTGTGGGTAGTATCCCACCACTTCTCAATGAGGCATTGCACCAAGGTAGTGCTCGCAGACTTCTCCGAAAGAAGTCTAATGATGGGTTCAAAGCCCGCCTCCCAAATATAGCCCCTGGTTTCGAGGATAAGAAGATTGTACCACTCCACCACTTTATTAGTGCTTCCCCTACCAACATAAGGGGATGATGACTGCAAACAAAAAATAAGATGACATTAGATTCTTGATTCAAGTAGAATTTGGGAAATATGATGTTTTGATGCAAGAACGAAGAAAAAAAAAAGATATAGTGATATTTAGGTACAAAAATGACAAAAAGGTGTGTTAGGAGTGCATATAGAGGTGAAACAAATGAAAAATAAGTGAAAATGGGCCGAGTAGAACTTCTGCCAGACGTCTCACGTACGCGGGTCAAAGCCTACATATGCAGACAAGACTCCGCATACGCAGGGCCATTCCCATGTACGCAGAGCCTCAAGAACACACTTGCGAATGCGAGAATAGAGCTGCGTACACATGAATGAAAGCTACGTATGTAGGCCCGAGCCCATGCATGCAAGAACACAAGAAGAAGCAGTTCTTCGACATTTTGAAAGATACATAATCCAAAATCAATCCTAGACATGTTCCTACCCCTCTTAAGGTGTCAAGTTTTCATCTAAACCCATCCTATAGCAAAACTCAATCATCTACATGGCCAAAAACACATTGAAACAGAAGATCAGAGAGGAACTTGAAAATGAGAAAAAATTTCAAAACTTACAGATTCGGTCGTGGGAATGTGATTCTCTGGTTGGTATGTCAATGGTGGAGACCCTACCAACCTTGTTGCTCCACTCCACCGGGCAAGGTGAAATGCATCAGAATATAGGACGTAGGAGGACTTCTTGGCCTTGGGTGCCATTGGAGAAGATGATGAGAGAATGAGAGAAAATGAGAAAGTGAGAGGGCTTGAGAAAATGAAAGAGTTAGAAAGTGAGAGAAAGAAAGAGGAGAAGGAGGTTTTTGTAGAGAGAAACAAAGAGAGTTATGGAGAATATGAAGAGGTGAGGAAGATGAAGAGAATGAAGAAAAAAAAGAAGAAACGGTTGGTATCCATTGGGAAAAATGAAAAGGCAGGAACACACCTGATGGCTAAACTATGTGTAGTTTAGGCCTCACCATTAAACTATGTGTAGTTTAGTCATGAACAGTAAAAAATATATATATATATATATATCTTTCAAAAAAGAGGGACATCTTATGATTACCCCAATTAAGGCACAAAATTATCAAATGACTCATCAGTGAACGGTAAAGGAAGTAGAAGACTCTTCCCCCGATCAGGCACATCAAAAACCATCCCTAGTGGATCAAATACATTAAGAACCATCCTCAGTGATTCAAGCACATCGAAAACATCATCCCTATGAAGGAAGCAGAAGACTCTTCCCCAGCGGATCAAGCACATAAAAAACACTACCCTTAGTAAAGAAGCAGAAGACTCTTCCTCAATATTTCAAGCATCTCAAAAAACACTATCCTCAGTAAGGAAGCAGAAGATTCTTCCTCAAATGGATCAAACCTATCAACCATCATCCCTATAGAGGAAGCAGAAGACTCTTCCTCAATAGTTCAAGCATATCGAGCATCATGCCCATGGAGGAGGCAGAAGATTCTTACCCAAAGTATCCCTAGTAAGGAAGTAGAAGATTCTTCCCTAGTGAGTCCAATACAAAAAAAAAAAAAAATCCCCAGCGAGGAAGTAGAAGATTCTTCCTCAAAGTCCTCAACGAACCATGAAAGAAGTAGAAGATTCTTCCCTAGTGGATCACACATCTACACTATTCTTTAGCGAGTCCTACTCCTCAACTAGTTTCCCATCCCCAAGCAAGTCATAAGAGGTAGAAGATTCCTTCCCATACGCATCTACTCTTCAGCGAGTTTTCACTATCTCCGATGGATCCAACAATCAAGACTACTCGTGCACATATCCTCTGGGAGTTGAACATGCAGGCACAGTAGAAAAGGGTAGAGATAGTGATAGAGAAAGAGACCAAGGTCAACCTGAGGCAAGAGCCTTACCAAAAAAGGTAGAGAAAGAAGTGAAGAAGATAATGTTAGGATTAGTGCCCTTAAATCCTATTGTAAGATGCCATGTATGATAATATGTATGACATTATTTGTGAAATGATGTATGACTTAATATTGTGTTTAATAAAGTTGTTTTATTATTATCTAAAATAATGGTAACATGAATATTCGGACATTATCATATAGTCCATGAGATGCATAGTATGTGATTTAGTCACAGAAGATATAAGTCACAAGTTCTTTATAAACTCAGAATTGTAGTTCGTAGTTGGTGATGAAATTGGACATTTCATCTGCGAAGACTATAACATATCAACTAAGATGATTTGTCTTGATCATGGAAGTGGAGACTTCTAGTTGATGTGTTGATATATTTTAAGAGTTAAAACATGTTGATCTGGACTGCTATGAGATTTATTATTCTCCTAACGACTGTCAAATGAATAATAAATCTCACGACTTCTATTTACATGAACTCTTAATCCTGAGAGAATAATAGACCTGATCATAAAGTGTAGGTTGCTTTGATATATCAGGAGTAAGATCTAATGTTACAATCAAAACCTCAGTATGTTGGGTAGCCACATTTAGTGTTGATGGAACATATATTCTCAAGATGGAATTCATAGTCTCTTAACGGAGATACAAAATATTCACTTGAGATAAGTTTAATGGGTTTGTTATTCAGAGAGTTAGGCATAACCACTTTAGTAAGACTAAAGTATATATTTATGGAAATTGGATTTCATAAGTATATGGTGAATAACTTCAAAGGATTAAACCGGGTACTCAAGGATTAAGATGTAGTAGTTCACAAAGTGGCAGTCTTCATTCATGACTTTGTGTTACTACAAATATTTTATGAAAGGGTTGCATGCACAATAAAGTCTTGGGATATAATTTATTAATAAGACATAGAGTGCAATTATATTTATATAGTGGTATTAAATATAATTAATGGTAACTTTGGACTTGTCAAAAGTTGACAGAAAAGCCCTTCCCATTGGAGCTAGTGTCTTATTTGTTCCCTTTTGGTCCCACTCCAAACCACATACTAAAGCCCAATTGGAAAGGCCCAAAAGGCTAGCCCAATTAGATAATCAGTTATATGGAGAAAAACATACAAAATTTTGGTATGAACATGAATTAGTATGTATGTGAGTGTTGAACACTTTTTCATTCTCTCTAGAACACATACATATAACTGATTGAGAGACCACACTTCTTGGGCTTCAAGTGGAATTGGAGTGAAGATTAAAAGTATTCACAAGTACTCTTCATCTTTGGTTTTAAATTTCACCGCATTACGGTACACTCTCTTGTTCATATATTCTGAAATTTACATAGTACATGTTATCAATTGCGAATGAAGTATATCCGTTAATTTTCCGCTACATACATGCATATTTCCATCAGATAAGAGGAACAAGTCATCAGGAGAAGTTTGAGGTAAGAGCCCCGGATAGACACCACAGAAACTATATCCTTTTGTTGTTTGTTGGGTTAGCTCGTAAGAGCACCTTTGTTTTTTGGGTTAGCTCATAAGAGCACCCTTGTTTGTTTGTTTTTTTTTTTTTCTTTTTAAGTAACTCTAGGATAGTGAGTCACTCGCCATTTGCTTGTAAGTGGCAAAAAAGGTTTTGAGATAGTGAACCTATCATTGCTCATTTCCCAAGCAACAAATGTGGGACTTCGGACATACGAATCCCACGCAGCTCTTCGGAGTTGCACCCCGCCCCATGTATGCGTGATGTGTGTCGTGTGCGTGGGTTGAGCCCGAACCGTACGTCAAAACAAAATGTTTTGTCTTTTATTCTTTTGATTCTATTAGTGAAGCTCACGAATCAAAAGAGGGGCATCTGTAGACACCATATTTTGTACTCCTTACGACTCGGGCCCTCGTTCCCCAATGATTCTCGAACTCTAAGGCCCAAGGCCGGTTTAGGGCCTAATCAGATATCAAATTGACTTAAGGAGTGTTAAAATGAAAAATATAACCTTTTAAATAAGCAAAAATTTATTTTTGGAAATAAAATAACCAAAGTGGCCCTCGGCCTGTGTACGTGGGTCGCTACCTACGTACATGGGCCAAAGCATGCGTACGTAGGCACGTTTTTGCGTCCACAGCTAAGGTTTCAAAAGCATAAGAAAGACAAGTTTTCTGCAATAATGGCTGAGGTTTGGAATGAATCCCACATTTTCTAGGAGCCATTTCAAACCCCATTTTCTCAACTATAAAAAAGCCTTACATGGTACATTTTCAAAACATACAGAAATCCCACGGGAAAAACCTAAGATTCACTAGAAAATAGTAAATCAAAAAGGAGTTTTTCACAAAACACCCTCAAGTCAATTTAATTTGATTAGGACCTTTTTTGACCCCAATCCTTTTAGTTTAACATTGCTAATCACTTTCTTATTGGTTTGTGAATAGATTTGACTAAGGGGAATGGTCAAAAACCAAGCCTAGGAGCTTTTTGCTTTAAGGTATTCTTTCTAGCTTTCTTTTATTTTTTGTCTTTCTTTTCTTGTTTTAATCTTGTTTTTAGTTTGGTTTATGTTTATGCATGTTTGCCTAGATCAATATATAGTTTTGTCTAGGTACTGAGCATGCTAGGTTGTTAGAATTAGGTTTTTCTTACTTGTGCTCTATTTTCTGCGTTTTTAGGTTTTCTGAGCAAGGACTTACGTACGCATAATCTTGCCTACGCACGCAGGCTTGATTATGCACACGTAGGCCTGTCTAGCGTGCGTGATGCCGTTGCCTAGAAACCCTAAACTTTTGTTTATTTTGTTTTTGCCTTCACATGTTTGTTCTGTTTAGCCTATTTTTCACATGTTTTAGGCTCTATAGGTTCCTAATTACCTCTTTCACATGTTTGTTTGTTATCACATGTTTAGATTAGGGTTTGTTTTGTTTCCTTGCTTTGATGCCATGCCATTCATTCACATGTCCATGCATTGATGCCATAGGTGTTGTGTTGCTGCAAGGTAAGTAAAGGGTAAGTCATACATTAGAAATGTCCATGCATTTGTGTTTTGGTTTTATTTTGATTGATACGATGAAGCATGCTTAGATGTATGATTAGGGTTTCTTATGTGTTAATGCTTTGCTTTTGATATGTATTGTTTGATGATATGCTTGCTACCATGTTTGGGGTTGCTGCCTTATTTAGATGTATTCTAGGGTTTCTTTTGTGTGTTTGACTCTCTTTTGCTTTGTGGATAGATAAGTATGCTTGTTTAGGGTTAAAGATGTCATGTTGTTTGTTAGATGCATGTTAGTATGTGTGTGAGTTTAGAATGCAAGTATTTAAATAGTTTTTAATAGGGTTAAGACATAGGACACAATGATGGGAGGCCAACCTTAGGGTTGGGCAGTCTTGGGTGCCTAACACCTTCCCAAGAGCGTACCTAAACTTCAAACCCATACTCTAGTAATAAGATCAAAAAGGTCATTCCTCAAAGGGATGCTATATATATGGTTCCTAGACCATTGCAAAAACTAGGTGGCAACTCCAAACCCTTGTGTCCACAATAATATACTAACATAAACATGATATAATATTTACATAAGCCTTAAACATTAATATGATATCATAAATAACTTATGCTAACTCTAATGTATTAAAGAAACAAAAACTATGATTAAGCGAACAAAATAACTTATTACACTGCATAATAAACGTCAATATATGGAATGGATTAAATGCTTTTATCATTATTTAAAATACAATATTCCTACATTGTTCTTTTATACTTTAATGGCTCTTTACTTAAAGTGAAAAAATGTAATGTACATGTGTGTGCAATTTTAAACTTTCGCTTTTCAATGATGAATTTGTTATTTCAACCAATTTCTATGACTATTATGCTATAGTCAAATTCTTTGTCCTCTTGAAATTAAAATAAAATAAATTAAAACTTTCTTTATCCCTTTAATTTTGTATTATTTTAATTCAATAAAAAACATGTTTATGTTATTGTGACATTACTTTATGTTATTATTTTAACATATTTTGAACATTCTATATAATCTTTTCACATTACATTTTAAAGCATTATCCGTGCATCGCGCGGGTGCTTTGCTAGTAATAATTAATAGCCGAAACGTTTGACTTTTTGTTGACCATTCCTCATTGCGCCACATGACTACATAAATTAATGTCACCTATACATTTAAAAACACCAAATAGTTGTGACTTTTCATTTTTCAATAGGCACCTTTTCGGTTAATAGGTATATTTTCATTTAATAGGCACCTTTTCAGCCAATATACACCTTTTGACTTTTTGTTAACCGTTGCTTAGCTTTACCTTTTTTTTTAAAGCTCCCAAATTTTTTCACATCAACATTATTTAAATAAAAAAAATTATAATTTTATATTTCTAAAACCCAACACAAAATCTGATTTTATATTTGTAAAACCCGATACATAAACGCAGGCCCATTCTCCTTCCTCCAAAGTAAAGACCTATGGCCAAAGGCCAAGCCAGCTCCCCAAATCCCCGATCTCCACATTTGACAAACAAAATGCAGACCATTTCTCCTTCCTTCATTGTTTCCCTTCTCCTTCTTCCAAAACAAAGACCCACGGCCAAACCCGCAGACCCCTTCTCCTTCCTCCAAAACAAAAAACAAAAACCCGATGCTAATTGAAAACCAGCATAAGAAACCTCCTTCTCTCCCACTCTGGTCTCTATCTCCAATGATCCAAAAAACCCAATCGTTGCTTTAAGGTACGCTTTTTTTCATCTTTTTTCATCTTCTTAATTTTTTCTCCCTCAACCTCAAGCCTCAAATCTCTCTCTCAATTGAAGTTTTATGTTCTTAACTTTTCGGTCCCAACTCCACCAAATTCGTTTCCCATTTTTCAACTTTGAAAGCATTTGATAGAAGAAGAAGAGAAGAAAGGCAGTGGATCTTATTGTGGGCAAAAGAAAATAAAAATAAAGAGAAGATGAAAGGGATGACAGAGAGTTACGGAGGGCACTATGAGAGAGAACCAAAAAAAAAAAAAATTTGATGGAGAATGTCAAAGAAGAGAAGGGAACGATGATAATTAAGAAAGGAAAAAAAAAAAGACTAGTACTATAACTATAATGCTATGTTTGGATGTTAAGGGAAGGAGGGGGAGTAGAGTAGAGGGAGGGAGAGTAATTTAATTACCTTGTTTGGATTTTTTTTAAGGAATGAGGGAGAGGGGTTTGGAGGGGTTTGAACTCCTTCCAACCCCTCATTTTTAATTCCCCCAAATTGGAGAGATTTGGAGGGAGAGTAGAGCATTAAAATGTTTGACCAAGTGAATTATCAAATTTACCCTTACCATAGTAACAAAATTACAAATGAAAAGACTAATTATTCCCCTCCCCCTTACTTAATTTTAAAAACATCCAAACAAGGTGGAGGATAATCATTCCCCTCTACTCTCATCTCCACTACTCTTCTTCCCTCTACTCCCCTCTACTCTCCTCTCTCTCAAAACTTCCAAACATAGCATAAGAGAAGGAAAACAAAGGATTTGACAGTGAAGAAAAGAAAAACGAGAGAGAAGAAGAAGAAAGAGATGAAAAAAGAGTTATAGTGGGAGAAGATAGTCACGTGGGGAGGGGTAGATTTTTGCAAAAGTGAAAAAGGAAGCTTCTTAGAAGGTGTGTGATATATAAACACCCTTCTATATTTACTAAATTACAAAAATACCAATTTGATTTTTTTGCCTTTAAAAGTTCCAATTTACATCACCTCTAAGATTTCCTTTTTACTATGCATAATAATAATAATAATAATAACTAGTCGCTAATCCGTGCGACGCACGGGAAAGTTCTTAGAAATGCTAAATATTTTTTTTAATCAAATTAAATGCATTTTTAGTCGGGTTGAGAGAAATTTAGTTAACTTAAATGAACCTTTTCGCTTTGGATTTCAAGGAATAACTCACACAAAAAGGAATATACAAATTTCATTAGGATTTGAGTTGGTCAACCAAGGTATATATATATATTTCTTAATCTACCAATAAAGCAAATTATTGCCCATTTGAAACAATTTACAATGTTCATTCTAGGCAGAAGCTTACATACTTTTTGTTGTTGTGATTTACAATTTGAGTAGATGAAAAATAATATGATGTTCTATCACTGGTTATTGCCTTCACAACAAAAGGGGTAAAATTTCAAATCAAAAGATTACATATCACATTTAAAAGAAACACTAACAAAAAGTAAAATATATGACATGCACTAATAACAAATGATCATAATATTCAAAGAGTTTTGTAAATCAACAACAAAATCTTATTAAATTGCTGGGGGCAGCTTCACTAACTATAATTTATCAAAAAAAATAACCTTCTTCATAAAACTTGTTTAAGTTATCATATTAAATATGAGAAAACAGGTGCAAGCATATTGTTGTTGACTCTACACTGTATTAGAAAGAGTCTCTCTTGGATTGCTTCATTCTTCTCTCTGCTCTATAACTAAAGGCCCCCCCCCCCCCCCCCATAAGCTTCCTACCTTGCAAAACTATCAACCATCAATAACACACCCAAAATGATAAAAATCTAAATAGATTAAAA
This sequence comes from Notholithocarpus densiflorus, assembly GCA_030021035.2. Lineage (NCBI taxonomy): Eukaryota > Viridiplantae > Streptophyta > Magnoliopsida > Fagales > Fagaceae > Notholithocarpus > Notholithocarpus densiflorus. Next base: position 42,782 of record JARYZH020000678.1, read on the forward strand.
TGTTAGATTGAGAAAGAACTTAAATGTTTATTTATAACTGCCAAAATTTTTTAAGGATTTCCAAAACTACTAAAGTTTGTCAGGGTTAACAAATTTTATACACCTATGGGAACCTAATTCCTTTCAATCCAATCAAAGAATTAGATAAACAAACAAAAAGAATAGAAAGATATAATACCTGTTTTCAAAGTTTTCAAGGGCTTTAACTAATTCCTCATACTTATATTCCTTTATCTCCACCTCTACCTCTACTTTCTCCACCACTCCTACACCTTTTAAAATTCCAAAATAACCCAACGACGTCGTTTAATGCAATATCTTTTAACTTAAAGCATGGACACAATAAAAATGAGTGAAAAAGATCATACATTTATGTAAACATTCAAAAATTTGGGAATTTAGATTCAGATTCTGTAATAAGAACAAAACAGTCGGGTATATTATCTTAAAGGTGCTGATTAACACAGAACAGATTGGGTTGCCGAGCTGTTTGGTTTTTCCTTTACAGATGATGTACGGTAGCTGTTTTTCCTTTCTTTCCCACTAACAAAAGTAGTATTGTTTATGAGAAAAGTTTGAGTTGAAGCCAAGAGAAGAATTTTTATAGATACAAAATATTCAAGGGCAGGTTGTATGATGAAAACAAATATTTTACCTTCCATATTTTACCTTCCAACCATTTAAAAGAAATATTTTATCTTCTCACAATGAATTATTGGAAAAACAACTAAAAACAATTATAATGAGTATAACAATCGCAATAAACAATATGTTCCAACCGTTTAAAAGAAATATTTCTTTTATTTTGTATAACAACTTAGCTGAGTTATATATACTTTTTTAAAAAATTTAAAATGAAAATAGTCTAAAAACAAAAGAGTCATTTTTTTTTTGTTTCTCTTTTTTCTTTTATTTAGCAAGTAAACAGAATAATGAACAAATATAGATTCCATAAACAAAACTATCAACAGTAGACAAATAGTGCAATACGTGTATTAGTAGCAAAGCAGTAAATGATCTGATTAATGGTTTTATATTGACTATTTATATATAACTTTATGCAACATGAACTTTTTTAAAATTTTTTTTACAGAAATTGTTAACAAACCTTGAGTCGATGCAGTTAAGTATGCAGCTCTTTATCCAAAAATGAAAGTAGAACCTGCAAAATAAGTATTTTTTTAGTTTTTTTTTTAATTAAAATAATTTGTAAAAAACAGAATAACGAAGATCAATAATAGTGCAGTAAATGACCACCTAAATCAAGTTAATACCTACTCACAAAAACAACAGCGAGAGAATTAACTCCTACATCCTTTGCAACTCCAAGCACGCAAAAAGAAAGTAACATAATATATATTTCTAAACCTAGACATGGATCAATGTATGTCTGTCTGTGTGTAGTACCAAAATGTTCAGTTTCTCAGAGAAAAGAATTACTGGCTTTGCAATCTTTAATAGTCAGAAACTGATTCACATGCTCAGGTGCATTATGATTATAGAGGTACAGAACTACAAAGATTGCAATCTTTAGGAGGCAGCAAACAAATGTGCAAGATCTGGAAGACAACATCGAAAACAGGTCATTCTAAACTTTAGTAGTTGGAAAGAGATTCACATGCTCAGTAGCTAATGTGATATTAGAACTAAAATCAAAAGTCATATCAACAGAGAAACAAAAAAGAAAAAAATAGTTCTTAACAATATCTGAGGACCTTAAACAATCATATATTATGAACATTCTCTGTTAACAAAATGAATTTTTCTTTCAAAAAATCACATGCCCAAACATAAGCCTAAATTTTTGATAAATCCAAAAATAAGCCTAAATTAAAACAAATTCAGATAAAGAACGATATTAAAAACTCCAGCAACCCGAAATTGAAACAAACCCCAGCAGCAACGCAAAACTAAAAAAACCCCCAACAACCGCAGGAACCAAGCCCAGCAAATAGACATGCTAACTATAAACTATTGACTCCTTGAGAAATATGCCAAAGTTCCAAAGATTGGTCATTTAGTTGCATCAATGATTCAAATAAATAAATAAATAAAACAGAAAAGAGAAGAACAAACAATCTATGGAAGAGTATAAAAGAGAAGAAAAAGAATCTGTCCAATACCAGAACAATCTCATAGACAAAACATTCGGCTCCATGTTTCATCCAGTTATGTCAGATCAGCAATTAATGCAGCAATCTCTTCATCAATATCAAAGGGGACCGGACAATAGTGAAGGGCCTCCCGTAGATCTCTCTCTCCAATTCTTTCTACACAACACATTCATAATAGGAAAAAAATGAAATCAAGAGGTAACAAATCAACCTTGCCTAAAATTATTATAAAACCCCATAACTATCTGTAACACACAGCCCATACATATCACTGAATTAATTTTTCAGCCAAAATAAATTAATCATCAGGCCGACTCTTAGGTCTTTCAAAAACACACAAAAAAAAAAAAAAAAAAAAAACTATTAAATCGATACTATCTCCACTATGAAATCCATCGATATTTACAATATTTTCTTACAAAACCTGTACAATTTGAAATCCCTAAATCGATAGAAAACCTAATTGAAGACATATAATTAAAACATAACTTTGAGGCTCTATTCCATTTAAACTAGTTTCAATCTAAATTTTAACCCATATCAATCAAATAAAATTGAAACTTGAAAAAGATCAGATTAGAATTCTTCATACCTGAAAAATCGTCCAACATCAGAAACGGAAAAGGATCCAAATTCTTCAAGTTAGTCCTGAAAATCAAATGCCCAGAAAGGGGGCCAAAAAATAATCAATGCCCAGATGATAAAAACTCAAGAACAAAATAACCATGAATCAAAATTGACATTAGCCAAAGGAGTTGTGGTTGAGAAAAGAAGGAGGGAGCTGCATTGAATGAGAGAGTTAAAGAAGAAGAAGGAGATGGGAGTGAGTTTGAAATAGAGAGAGTTTGATCGAGGGTTTTGTTAGGGCTGAGTTTGCGTTTGAGAGAGAGTTTTGAAATACCTGTGGCTGATTTCTGCGTTTAGGCTTCTCTTGTAGTTGGGTTTTAATAAAAATCGGGTTTGTAATTTGTATTTGATGGGGGGAAAAAAAGATTTATTATCATTTTGGGTTTGTAATTTGTATTTGATGGAAAAAAAAATATTTATTATTATTTATATAAGTATTGCTGACGTGAAAAATTGTGGGAGTTTCAAAAGTTTCGGTTTTATATATATATATAGATAATTATTATTATTATTATTATTATAGAACTAATTTATATATATTAACAATAACCCAAAATAAGTCGACACTGTAATATTCTATAGAAAATGTTGAGGACACAATTTTTTAGTGTTGTGGCGTTGTGGGATTTTTAGTATCCTTAGCATTGCCCATATTCTATTCTAATAGAAAACCGAAATGTGCATCAAAACGGCATTTATAACTTTAAAATGAAACTTCTTAAAAGGTACATGTTATATAAATGACTTACTTATTTAAAAAGAAAAAAAAATACTAATTGTGTTACATTTTTTTTTTTTTTTTGGAGAGGAAAATGTGTTACATTTAGTATTAATATTATTATTATTTCATCTTTCACATGTATTTTCCGTTGGTTTCTAACTATCTGCCATTAGCCTTATTAAAATAATTGGTATGAATTTGTTTCTAAAACAAAAATTGCTATGGAACAGACAATAAAGAACAAAAATTAATGCTAAGGCAACTAGATTTTGCTAATAAATCATTACTCACAAAAAATTAAAAATAATAATTCAAAGGTTTATGTATTATGTTTTCTTTTTAAGCCTACTTATTATATTTATTGTCCCACGATTATAAATTATAAAGAAAATATACTATAAAAAATGCAATTATCTATGAATATATGTTTTAATTTGTAAGTCATTTTATTATGTCAATTTTTTTTCTTTTTTTTCTTTTAGTTATACAATGCTATTCTGATTTGTTTCTAGAAAAATGTTATTTATGGCTATAACTTATTTTAGAATGAATGCAATGTCTATTGGATAGTTTATCAATAATTTTCAAATGGCATCTTACATTGTATTATTAATGTCATCTCCTATTTACGGAAAATTCTTAGGTAGTCCCGGAGTATAGTGAAATGATGCTCCCTCCTCTTACATTCATGGTGGACCCCACCATTAATTTAATGAGCGGACCCTACCATGAATGTGAGAGGAGGGAGCACTATTCTCCATGCTCCGGGAGTACCTAAGAATTACTCCCTATTTACAAGAATTTCATACATTTATGCTAAATATTCCTTTTTTTTAGTTATTATTATGCTAACTATTTCAACTTAAATATAATGATATTCTCTTCTAAACTCATTCTATATTTTTCCCGTGCATTGCATGGGTTTAGTGACTAGTAATAACTAATAGTACTTTTTGTTGACTAGTCCTCATTGCGCTATATGGCTATATAAATTAATGCCACATCTACGTTTAAAAACACAAAAAAATGCGTCTGTTCAAGCAAACTGTTTAAGAACTATTTTTGCAACTATTGGTGTTCAACTGCACTGTTCCACTTGGTAGCTATTAATTTTGCACAGTTACTGATACATTTCACGTTATATTTCTTTAGAAAAAAAAAAAAAAAAACAAAAACAAAAACAAAAAACAAAAAAAAAAACAAACAAAAAAAACAAACAAAAAAAAAAAAAACAAACAAACAAAACAAAACAAAACAAAACAAAACAACAAAAAAACAACAACAACAACAACTTCAGTTCATTTTTCACCCCCTTCTCTATACAGGAAAGTTTTGGGTTTTAACGCAATTTTTCATCTTAGTGTTTCAATTCAAGTTATTGAGTCATATTTTATTCTTTGAAGCAAATTTTGATTCTCTCTAATTCTCTCTTACTAGACTAACTTTTTTAAGATCATTGAGCGAAGCCAGGGGGTGCAAGCATAGAAAGAGGTTTTTGTCCTTTGAAATTATTATTACTTCTTAATTTATGAAGAGAACTTTGCAATGGGTCTATCAAGTTGTAATCAAAGAGATTTTATGTTTTTGCGTAGAGTTTCTGCATTTTGTGATTTCATTTTGCAATTACATTGTATTTGCGTTTGCGTTTAATGAACGTGTTTTGATCGTTTGTTTTAAAAGTCTGGGTTTCAATCTATTTTGTAATTAGCAAAAATTGTCAACATATTGTGGGTTGCGTTAATTGTGCATATTTGGGTTTTACGGTTGTGATAGTTCTACTAGTTTTGATTTGTTTGCCCATGTGGTTATTATTTCGGTGAATCAACATCGTTATTCATGACGTTTGTATTATTGTGCATACATTGTGGGTCTATTTACAAGTCACGTAATATGATTTTTTTTTTTACTCTATTTTCATTTGATTGTGTTTATATAATATGCATTTGATTTTTTATGATTTTGCTTTATCAAATGCAGTTTTAGTTTTGCTAAGAATTTGAGATGGCGACAAAATTGTCAATTTTATATGATTTAGTGGAATGGGTGTTGGATCTGGTGTAGGGGTTGGATCAAATAGACAAAGCCGCTAAGACCTAAATGTTATGGTTTGTGCCATTCTAACTTGCATCTTTATTATTGTTGGTTTTTATTTACTTATTGTAATATATTAATTCATAATAAATAATGGAAACCAGTAGTCTTTGATAGTTCTTCATGCATGAGAAGAGAAGAAAGGCCAACCCTTCACCCTCAAAATTTTTGAAAAAATGCCCGAGCCAAACTGAAAAAATGGGGCTTTTGTAATGTTCTATAAACACAATTGTATTTATATATATATATATAATCTATTTATTGATTCTTTTGTAATACTTATTAAACCAAATGTAAGAACACATTATGATTATTGTAATATATTACTTCATAATATTTATATGTATCTCATTTTTAATGATCTTGTGTGTAAAATTTTGACAATTTCATCATAAGAAATGTTCAAACTACATTTTTCATCTTATATTGGAGATGATTTAGCTTTCAATAGTTGAATTTAGAGAAACTTTTAAACTTGAACATGTAAACATTTGATCTAAAACAATCTCATGTATCGCACGGATTAGCGACTAATAATAACTAATAGTTGAAATGTTTGACTTCTTGTTGACTGTGTTTCAATGCGCCACGTGGTTACAAAAATTAATGACACGTTTACTTTTAAAAACACTAAAACCTTGTGTCTTTTCATTTGGTATAATAAGAGAAACGTTTCAATATTTTCACTTTTTAGTACCGTTTTGTTTTGTCGCCTACAATAAATAAAAAGATGAAATGTTTTGTCTCTCGGGTAGTAGTTACAAAATATCAAACAAACACTTATTTTTGGCTCCTGGTAGTTAAAATTTTTGCACCTTTCATATTCCTTCCCCAAAAAAATACACTTCTTTCTTTTCTCTTTTTTTTCCTATACACTTCTCTCTCTCCCTCTCTCTGATAATTTATTTTTTTGCACTATGATACAATTTCTACATACAAGTTTTCCTCTATTTGCTGAAAATACTCAAGACTCTCCAATGGGATCTGACGACTATCTACAGAATTGGAATAATGTAAGTTGCATGTTTCACTTTTCCTTTTGGTGAAAAACAAGAAAAATAAAAATTAAATAAAGGTTTCTTTTTGTTGTTGCTGTCCTAATTTTCCTAATTCATTTGTAGAACCAAGTGCAGGAATGGTGGACACAACAAGCACGGTTGTGGCCATGTCAACTAAGTTTATCATGATCTGAATTTTTTCTAACCGCTGGTATTTTTTTTTGGTTAATTTGGAATTCTGTTATTAAATTTCTTAAATTCGAGTCCCAATTGAATCACATAACTTCACGTTTAGGATTATTGTCTCCTCTGAATATCAAAGACTGCCACTCCTATAAGAGTCTATCCTCTATTTTGTCTCTCTCTGATTTCTTCTTCTACTTTTTTAATTGAATTTGATCGGTTTGATGTAGATTGTTATTTTAGAATTTCTAGTGATATATATGGGCCCTGAAGCCACATGGTAGATAAAGATGCAGGCTGCAGCCAAGTTATTTTCGAATAATTGTAGCAATTTATCCTTATCAAGTAGCAGTAGTTTTTTTGATAGGGTCAAGTAGCAGTAGTTTGATTTGAATTAAACACATTCTATTTTGTAGAAGAGATTAGGTGATTACGTTGGTTGTCATTACTCATTAGGATGTTGTTTGATTTCTCAATTTAATGTATAGTAAGCCTTATCAATTAATATATTCACTTTTGACATTTGTTATATTTAATAGATCACAAAATTACAAAAAAAGATTGGTTACATTTTTTGGGTCTTCACTGTAAATCAACAGAATTAATAATTTTCTGTTCTAATTTTGTTTCAAGCCCTTTTATTTTGTTATGGTTTTTAGAATTTTAATTTTGATGTCTTTTGTTCTGTAATGAATGTGTTGTTCATTCTATTATGCATGTTTAATTTTTGGTTTTTTTGGTTGGTTCTGTTACGGTTCCATGGTAGGATTTGAGTTTTGTTGTAATTTGGTTTTGTTATGGTTTTATGTGTTGTTAAATCCATAAATCAGACTCATAAGACATTAGTTATGTGCCTTTTGATTTGCAATGATCATTGCCTAATTCAACCAAGTGAAATAGAGTTGGCACTTAATTTTTTACTATGGAGAATTTCGGACTTACAGTCATCTTTTTCTATATCTCACAAATGCCATATTTTTCTTTGAAGTGGCCTTGATAAAAGAAAGTTAGTTGTTGTATATGATGCTGAGTGCCACACATATTATCAGGTTAGAAATGTTTCCTTCCTATTTCAGTTTTGCATTTATATACTTTAATTTTTCACTCATTTTTTTCATAATCTTCACTTGATTATCGATGGGCATCAGTGTAAAAATTTCTTATTTAGCAACTTATTAGAGAACCACCCTCACAAGCTGATTATTTGTCTCATTCCATATTTCCTACATGGATATGTCCATGTAGTGACTTACTTTTTTTTTTTTGAAAGGATGTAGTGACTTACTAAGGTTAGTTCTACCCTATTCTTAATTTACTTTATTTGTACTTCTAATATAATTTATAAGGTTTTGAGTATTGATTGGTCAACTTAACATGTAAAATTTAAATGTGAAAATGTTAAGAAATTGCGACTTGAAAGTGATTGATGTGAACATTTCAATGTTTGAATGGTTATTGATATTCAATTCAATATTGCATTAGGTTGAGACTTGATAGTTAGATGATAATGCCATGTCAAGTAAACGAATGCTCCATTGCATGTATTAGGTTTGTGAGCATGAAAGACACATATTAATTAATAGTTATGCTATGCACAATTCGTTTGATGTTTTCCTACCGTGGGAATGAGCTATTAGTTTACCTACCTATCAACAACAAAAAAAAAAGATCTATCAACTATTAGTAACTATGTGGAAGTGTGGCATGCATTATGCAAATTAGTAAGACATGTTATTTGAATAATGTTAGTCTCATTTGTATAACCTATTTGTTTTTGGTTTTGCATAGTAAGAGCACACAATTACAAAGGCCTAACCTATACATACACTCCAAAAGGACTACCTTAACTATCAGATGTAGGGCGATTTAGGTTGCTTAGATTTTTCTTCTCCAAAAAAAAAAAAAAAAACAAGGGTGTTTAGATTTTGGGCAAATGTTATTTTCATTTACTCAAAATAATTGGTTGAAACTTTTTCAATTAAAATTGTTCACATGCAAGTTTTAAAGAAAAGAGATGAGCTCTAGAAGGAGGATGCTTAGGTAAAGTTTGCTAGGTGGATGACCCTTATAGCATAATAATGTTTTGGGTCTAACTATAGTAGATAGCATGTTTGATCCTAAGGAGTCACTATTATTAGACCTTACCAGTATCAAATTGGTCTATTCAACTTTTGGGTCATTTTTTTAATGGCCTTTCTAAGCATTTGGATTCATTTATATTGATTCATCTTTAATGCAATCACACATTTGTTTTATCTCTATTACTATAAATATATGTGATTTAAATTAAAATATCCCCGTGCATCGCATGGGTTAGCGACTACTCTCTCTCTCTCTCTCTCTCTCTCTATATATATATATATATAATCGAAGTCTTGACTTTTTGTTGACCTCTTTAGAGCTTGCCACATCATCATTATTTATTTTAAACAAAATTATTTATTTTAAAACAAAATTATTTAACTTTTTTTTAATTAACAATATCAATGTCAACTCGAGGAGGACTAATCTTTGACATTAACAGTCAAAGTCCAAACTTAATAAGGAGTGAAACTCTATCTTTCTAACAAGTCCAACTTAAACTCAAACTTTTCTTTAAATTTGTGAAGTTAATCATGAACACTATAAAAGCAATGCAAACCCCAATATTTTTTTTAAACCCAAATCTAAAATCAACGCAAAATCACGCATCTGCAGCAATCTTCAAAGTAACGTAACTTTTCCTTTTATATCACGCATCTGCAATCAGTTCTACCCATCTGTGACTCTATTCTCAATTTCTTCCTCTTTCTGCGTTCCAACTTCAAACTCACTAATCACTATGTTAAAGTTAAGTTTGATTTACTATTCTTTTTCTCCCTTTTCTTTACTCATTAGCCGTTTTTGAAGTAGACAACTGGTCTGCATTGCTCCAATTTCCAAGAGAACGTGCACCATGCGTGTGGTTAAAATTTGATGTTTTCATCAATTGAAGTGATGGCCAAGTATGACTCCTCTTTCTTCTTTATTTCTTATTAAAATAATATATATTATACTACATAACATTATAATATATATAAAACTATTATACATCATATAATATATATATATATATATAATAGAAATATAACATGATTTTTTGGGCTAAGCAAAACAATTGATCATTATTATTTTAAAAAACTAATTGATTATTTGATTAGATTTTTCATATATTGAGATTTGTCTACTTTTTAGCAAATCTTTAATTAATTAATTATTATTTTTTTATTTCTTTTTCATGTATGAATAATTTGGTATCCCCTTCTTTGTCACCCCATTATTTTTTTCTCCTCTATTTTTGTAAAATTGTGATTTACAACTATGTTTTATGTTAACTTTATTCCATGACAAAAAGTGTTGTAATTGCTTTAATTTATTTCCTTGTATTTTATGGGATTTTATTATATTGGGTTTAGTATTAAGTTGGTGAAGACTTAAGTTTAAAATGAAGAATCAGTGGATTTCGCGAGTGTCTCGCTTGAAGATAACCCGCGAAAGAGTCATGTGAGAAGTACATGCTGGAAGTTGAAGAGTCATGCCAGGCTGTCGTTTTCGCGAGTATCTCGCGGGTAAGGCCTTCCCGCGAGATAGTCGCGAAACATTCTGCCTAAAGGCTTTTTAAGTAAGACTTTCATACTCTTCACCCATACTATATATACCCTCATTACCCACAAATGTAATTGAGGCCATTTAGAGAGAAAAACTCTAGATAGGTTTTCTACAACACACATCCATCTTTTAGAGAGAGAGCTACTCATCCTTAGTGAGAAATCATTGTAATCTCTTCTCCATCCCTCTCCTATTATCCCTTGAGATGAGATTTGTACTCAAACACAACCCACACATTTTCAGTGTGTAGAGAGTGTTTTGGAACTTGGGAAGTTTTGGGGAATTACCAAAAAAAACCGGTGAGGCTTGGTTGATGCTATGGGCTATAGTGGGATCCGGTAAGTTAGAGAAGACAAAAGTTTGGCGTAACCTTGTTGGAGCAAGAAGCTTGGAGGGCTTAGGTGCACTGGGTGGATTAGGCTTGGAGGATCTTCTGCTATTCGTGTATCCTAACTACATTCTCTAGTGGATCATTGACGGATGCAATCGGGCGTATTGCGGGATCTGAAGAGATAGACAAGACACGGTTCCGAGAAGTCTTGTTGGAGTAGGAGCTTGGAGGGCTTAGGTACATTGAGTAGATTAGGCTTGGAGGGTCTCTTGCTATTCGTGTATCCCAACTTATTGTCTAGTGGATCGATTTACCGCTTGGAGAGCGGTGGAGAGGTTTTTCACCGAATTCTTCGGTTTCCTCTTCGATAACACATCACTGTGTTATCTTATGTTTGCATCTCTCTTTCCTTACTCTTGTGCTTTACTTTTATTGTTTGTTGTTCATATTTATGCACTAGAGTAGTATCGGTTGATTGCGTTTCATTTACTCTTATTTCCGCACTTAGATAAGTTAGAGTAAAAGCAATCTAGCCGTAATTTTTAATTGGGGGTCTAAATAGCTCTTGTGTTTTTTAACACATTTTCGAGCTTTCAATTGGTATCAGATTGGGTACACTTGTTGTGGTTTAAATACCTAAGTGTGATCCTTGACCCCGTGTGTGTTTTGCCATGGATAGTGCTTTGTATGCCTCTATGCATGTTTTGGATGTTGATGAATGTAACATATTACGTGTTTGTGAAAATGCCTCTATGAGTGATAATCCTCATGATTGTGATGCTATGTTACATGAATCCTTGGGTGTTGTTGATATTCCTAACATTAAACTCTTGAAGAAAAATGCTAAGAAGTTTCATAAGGATTTGAGCAAGTTATTTGGTGAAAATGATGATTTGATTGCTAAACTCAATGAATCCAACAAATTGGTTGAAAAATATAAAAAAACTTGCTGAAATTTCTCTTGAAAAACTGAAAGAGTTTGAATGTTTGAATATGGACTTAGATGCTAAACTTGTTTTGTCTAACAAACTTGTTGATGATCTTAAATGTGAAAATGAATCTCTTAAGATGCATGTCAAGTGTTTGATTGCTGAACCTGTTGCTAAAAAGAAAGATAATATATGTTGCAATCATGTTGTGGTACCTGATTTTGTCCCTATTGTGAGTTCTACCTCAAAAGACATATCGGTGTACATTCCTCCATATAAAAGAAACCAAAAAGTGGAGAGAAATGCTCTTAAGCCTAAGCCTCTGTTTAGGTCCCATCCTAGGGAATTGAGTGGATCTAAGTTTGTTCCTACTTGCCACCATTGTGGTGTGATCGGTCACATAAGACCCCAATACCCCAAGTTAAAGAGAGAACAAACCCATGTTGCTAAATCCCTTCCTAAAAGGCCTAGTGGACCTAAACACATTGTTTGTCACCATTGTGGTGCCCTTGGTCATCTTAGACCTCATTGCTCTAAGTTTCAAGCTCTTAAAAGAATAAAAAGAAAAGAGAAACTTGAGCTTCTTGGAAGTTGTGCTTTGCAAGCTAAACCAGATTTGATGGAAAATGGTAAGTTGTTGAAGAAAGTTTTTAATGTTCTTACCTCCTTGTCTATGTGCATCTCTGGTTCTCATTCTTTCAACCCTCGTCTCACTTCTCATGAGACACTCATTCCAAACAATCATTCCGTTTGGATGAGGAAGGGTTCTTATGGTTGAGCTTTTACTCTTTTGGTCCTTGATCTAATTCTTTCGATTTTTGTAGGACCCTTCATGCATTAGATGCTTCATTGTCATGCATTTGTGCATCTTGCATTTATTTGTATGCATTGCTTTTGTTTTTTATTTTACTTTTATATTTTAGTTTTGTGTGAGTAAAAAAAAAAAAAAAAATCCAAAACCACATAAAAAGTGAAAAATTCAAAAAGTTTGATCGTATATGTTTGAGCACATATCTCATGTGAGTTTGGCCTAGTACCTTCGTACTAATGGCGTAGTGCATTTACGAGCCTAGCTTGTTCTGTATGCATATAAATATTTATGGGAGAAATCTTGAAATCTATATGTGATTGTTGTAAATAGATCTTCAAGCTTGTCATGAATGATTGGTCAATAGTCTTGATGGTCTTGATACTTGCATAGACTTGTGCCTATATCTCTTCCCACTTTATTTTTATGTTTTTGCAATAGAGCTCACCTAATGTAAATCTCAAAATGAAAAGAGATAATGAGCTGCAAAAGCCTGTCGCACTTACTAGTATTTGACTAGGAAAAAAAGAAAGCGACTCTTGTATTGAAATTGTATGGTACTCAAAAAGCCAAAGGCTAACTCTACATGTTGAAATATCAAAATTTCAAGCACCGATCTCAAAAAGAGATGTTGTATCCAAAAAGGATCAAATGTTATGATTTGTGCAGAAGCCAAATGAAAAGCTTCTAAGATTTGTAATCATTTTTCATGTGGGAGGTCATATATGCTCATTTCTATAATTGAGATTGTCCACTTGACTTAGTACTAGTTGTGTATGACTTGGTTGAATTGATCATTAAAACTTCACTCTAGACTAAGGACTATTCTATATTTGATACTCACACACAACACACAAGTTTATTGTTCAATGAATACTTATTTCATTTGTGTGATTGTACATGATCAAATGTGATGTGTGTGTGCTCAACCATATGTGGATCAAATCAAAAAGATTTTTGTTCTTTTTGTTTGCTTTTGGATGTGATTTGTACTACCCATGTTTTTCAAAGTTTTTCAAGTTGTTTTTGTGTGAAAAAACATGTTTTCTGAGTGTTTTCGTGACTTATTTCATGTGTAAGTTCAGTCACGAGTTACAGGGTCCAATTCTCAAGTTTTTTTAGTTTTGGACAGAAAGTTTTGCGACTGTTTCGCGAGTAAATCTTACCAGCGAGATTTCGTGGGTATGTAACCAGCAAAACTTCCCACGAAAATTTCCAGATCAGCTTTTAAAGGGCATTTCATGGGACATTTGTTCTAAACGTCTACCATCTTTTTTCAAACCCCTGTTTTAATGTTTCTACATCAAAACCCAACTAAATTCAAGTGTTTTTCATTTCATTAACATCTCTAAGGTAATTTTTAACACTTTTCATTGATTTTGATCCTTAGATTATGTTTTTGAGGGTTTTATGTTCATAGTTGAGATTTTCTCAAATGGGAGTTGGAAAACTTAATTTTTGTCAATCTTTTTGATTGGGCTTTGTTTTAAATGATGATTTGCTTTGGTTGTTGGCCCCTTGTGGCAAAAATAACATGTATTTAGGCAAGATTTTCATAAATTCTTGCATTGTTTAACATACATGTGTAGTGTGTGCACTCTAAGTGTTTGATAAAATGCCCAAATGGCATTTTCTCATTGTTTTGGACTCCGATGAGTACCAAACTTTGGGGATCACCATAATTATTAATGTTTATCATGTTTTGATCATTGGTAGTGTGTTTTATACACTTTGCCCCGTGAGTGCTTATTCATGCATTGGTCATGCATCTCACATGCACACTAGATGCACCTTTGCTGCACACACTTGATCACTTGACATGTTTTTACATTTACTCATGTAAGATTAAGTCTTTTTAGACTTTTTAGCACATATAACATGGTCTTGTGTATATGTCATGCCTAGGTCCATATCATGTTCTATCATTCTTAGCATGTCATGTTTACTTTATGCTTTGTAGCATTGTGTCTTTAAGATGTTTTATCTTTTGTTTGAGCTTCATTTTCTCATTCATCTTGCACCCTTCATGCATCATACCCTTGCTCACATCTTCTTTTCTTTCCCTCCTTCCTCTTGATTGATTTGTCTATTCGTGACAAAAAGGGGGAGTGTATACCGGAGAGTATACCGATTTGTATCGTCATTTCTATATGACTCATGTGCACACTCTTAGGAGGAGTAATTCTACCTCGTGCACATTCGTAGGGGGAGAAAGTCATAGGGGAGATGTATATACCAAGAAGGAGAAGACATTCTTTTTTTAGAAAACCTTGTTTTACTTTATACTTGTTTTCTCGTTGCTTTATGGTGCTTTGAGTTATATTTAGTATCATCTATGCTTTACTGCTCTCATCGCATCATGCACTTGTGCCCTAGTAGGATCTTGTTCCTAGATGCATATACTTCATGTATTTTGCATTGGTTGTGTGTTGGACATGCTTTTATCTTTATACCATTGTGCTTTATTGGTTGCATGTTTGGATGATCATTTGCTTTGCTATATGATCATTGTGGTCATTTGCTATATGATCATTGTGGTCATTTCCATATGACTGTCATGTGTTTGATCAAGTTGCTCATATGTTTCACAACATGTTTACTTGATCGCTATTTACTTGTTATATTATACTTGTCCTTTTTATCACTTAATTTACCTTGAGGGTCTAATGTATTTTGTGCAAGTGTTTCAGGCTACAAGTATATATGTTCCAAGTGTTACACAGCTTCTAGATTTAGGTGTGAGTGAGTTTTGCCATTGTTCTCAAACTCATGTTTTAGTCTGGAGTTTGTTATAGGGTGTTTTGTCACGGAATAGCCAAAGTGGGAGATTGTAAAGTTGTGATTTACAACTATGTTTTATGTTAGTTTTATTCCATGACAAAAAGTGTTGTAATTGTTTTAAGTTATTTCCTTGTATTTTATGAGATTTTATTGTATTAGGTTTAATATTAAGTTGGTGAAGACTCAAGTTTAAAATGAAGAATCAGTGGATTTCGCGAGTGTCTCGCTAGAAGCTAACCCGCAAAAGAGCCATGTGAGAAGCACATGTTGGAAGCTGAAGAGTAATGCCACGCTGTCATTTTCGCGAGTGTCTCGCGGGTAAGGCCTTCTTGCGAGATAGTCGCGAAACATTCTACCTAGAGGATTTTTAAGTGAGACTTTCATACCCTTCACCCATACTATATATACCCTCATTACCCACAAATGTAATTGAGGCCATTTAGAGAGAAAAACCCTAGATAGGTTTTCTACAACACACACCCATCTTTTAGAGAGAGAGCTACTCATCCTTAGTGAGAAATCATTGTAGCCTCTTCTCCATCCCTCTCCTATTGTCATACCTTGAGAGTAGATTTGTACCCAAACACAACCCACACTTTTTCAGTGTGTAGAGAGTGTTTTGGAGCTTGGGAAGTTTTGGGGAATTACCAAAAGAAGTCAGTGAGGCTTGGTTGATGCTATGGGCTATAGCGGGATCCGGTAAGCTAGAGAAGACAAAGGTTCGGCGTAACCTCATTGGAGCAAGAAGCTTGGAGGGCTTAGGTGCACTGGGTGGATTAGACTTGGAGGGTCTTCTGCTATTCGTGTATCCCAACTACATTCTTTAGTGGATCATTGACGGATGCAATCGGGCGTATTGCAGGATCCGGAGAGCTAGACAAGATACGGTTTCGAGAAGTCTTGTTGGAGGCTTGGAGGGCTTAGGTACATTGGGTAGATTAGGCTTGGAGGGTCTCTTGCTATTCGTGTATCCTAACTTATTGTCTAGTGGATCGATTTACCGCTTGGAGGGCGGTGGAGAGGTTTTTCACCGAGTTCTTCGGTTTCCTCTTCGATAACACATCGCCGTGTTATCTTGTGTTTGCATCTATCTTCCCTTACTCTTATGCTTTACTTTTATTGTTTGTTGTTCATGTTTATGCACTAGAGTAGTATCAGTTGATTGCGTTTCATTTACTCTTGTTTCCGCACTTAGATAAGTTAGAGTAAAAGCAATCTAGCCGTAATTTTTAATTGGGGGTCTAAATAGCTTTTGTGTTTTTTAACACATTTTCGAGCTTTCAATTTTGTAAAAAAAATTAAAAAAAATTATTTTATGGTTTTTCATGTATTTTTAAAAAAGTGATTTTCGTACATGAACCACTAAACCCTACGCCTGTGACTGTATATGATTTTTTTTCATCGTTTAAAGTTTAGACTCGTTAAAATTTAAAACTTATTGCTTTATGGGTTCGTGTACTTTTTTTTCTTTTTCTTATATTTCTTTTTTGAATAGTCATATATTTTTTGAATTATTTCAATAACTTATTCTTTAATTATATATCTTTTTTGGCATTTTGGAAGTTTTAACATCTGAATTTATGTTAGTTTTTGGAATATTTGAAGCTAATCAATTTTTCTTTTATATTTCTCTATTGTGTAATTATATACATTTTGTTCTGTTTCAAAATTTTCAAAAATTTATAGGAAGTAAATCTTATGATTCTTTAATATTTTTCAGCCTTTCAAAAATTTTAACATCTGAATTATTCTTTTGATGGTAACACATCTTTCTCTTATATTTCTTTGTTGTGTAGTCACACACACACACACACACACACACACACACACACACACATATGTTTATATATAAATATATATATATATATATTATCTATAATTTGTAGACTCTGAATCTTTGGATTCCTTTCAATAGTTATAACCATGGATTATTCTTTTGAATGTAACTCATCTTTCTCTTATATTTCTCTATTGTTTAGTCATATATATTTTGTTTTGTTTCAATAATTTCTAAGCAGTGAATCATCTGATTCTTTAATATTTTTTGGTCTTTCAAAAATTTTAATATCTGAAATTTCGTCCTTGAAAATAACAAAATCCATGCAAACATTAAAATAAAAGTTAATATTATATAATATTAAAAATTTACAAATTAGAATAGTATTCCTGAATACGAATTTACTTTATGTGAGTAAAATTTAGGATATTTTTTCTCTTAATATTTAAATGTGCATTTTTATATGGTATTTCTGAGTAGATAATGTAAATCCATGCAATATATTAAAATCTCTATATTATTTTTTCAATTTTTTATAAGCCATTGCATGTTCAAGCAATGGTTTCTTCATCAAATTGTAACATAAATTGAAGTCATACAAGAGCAAATCATGCAACGGTGTAGTTTTTTAATCAATTTAAGATTTTGTAAAGTTGTGATTTACAACTATGTTTTATGTTGGCTTTATTCCATGACAAAAAGTGTTGTAATTGCTTTAATTTTGTTTCTTGTATTTTGTGGGATTTTATTGTATTGGGTTTTGTATTAAGTTGGTGAAGACTTAAGCTTAATTGAAGAATCAGTGGATTTCGTGAGAAGCTCGCGAGAAGCTAACCCGCGAAAGAGCCACGTGAGGAGCACATGACTGGAAGTTGAATAGTCGTGCTAGGCTGTCGTTTTCGCGAGGTACTTGCGGGTAAGGCCTTCCCGCAAGGTACTCGCGAAACATTCTGCCTGTATGATTTTTAAGTGAGATTTTCATACCCTTCACCCATACTATATATACCCTCATTACCCACAAATGTATGAGAGGCCATTCAGAGAGAAAAACCCTAGATAGGTTTTCTACAACACACACACCCATCTTTTAGAGAGAGAGCTACTCATCCTTAGTGAGAAATCATTGTAGCCTCTTCTTCTTCCCTCTCCCATTATCATACTTTGAGAGGAGATTTGTACCCAAACACAACCCACACATTTTCAGAGTGTAGTGAGTGTTTTTAGTGTTGTTGGGAAGCATTGGAAGATGTTAAGGATGGCGGATGCAACATGGAGTTTGTTGCGGGATCTGGAAAGCTAGACAAGACACGGTTCTGAGAAGCCTTGTTGGAGTAGGAGCTTGGAGGGCTTAGGTACATCGGGTAGATTAGGCTTGGAGGGTCTCTTGCTAACCCATGTATCCCAACTGATTGTCTAGTGGATCGATTATCGCTTGGAGGGCGGCGGAGAGGTTTTTCGCTGAGTTCTTCGGTTTCCTCTTCGATAACACATCGACGTGTTATCTTGTGTTTGCATTCTCTCTTCCCTTACTCTTGTGCTTTACTTTTATTGTTTGTTGTTCCTGTTTATGCACTAGAGTAGTATGATGTTGATTGCGCTTCCTTTACTCTTGTTCCGCACTTAGATAAGTTAGAGTAAAAGCAATCTAGCCGTTATTTTTAATTGGGGGTCTAAACAAGCTCTTGTATTTTCACACAATTTAGAGCTTTCAGATTTTATAAAATTATTTTAGTCTACTTTACAAATAGGACAGTTCCCATGCATAGCACGGGTTAGTGACTAGTTATATATTAATAGCCAAAGCTGAAAGAAAATCCAATTAGATTTCAAATTGGAATTCAATTAGAGTCTAATTTTATGCCACGTGTCTCATCTAATCTAAATTTTAAATTTTTGTGACAAGTAAGTTAATTCAGTGTAAAAATTGGATTTTAATTATAGTTTAATTTTGTGTCACGTGTCCCATCTAATCTAATTTTTTAAATTTTTGTGCCAAATGAGTAATTTAGTGTAGAAAACGAGGAGTTCAATATAAATAAACAAAAAAAAAAAACCTAATTATATAACTAAAAACAATTCAAATTTATAAACCATTTATGTAATATACCATGAGGTCCATGACTATATATAGTCCATTACTAACTAGGTTATATATATTAAACCAAAGTTTAGAGAAAATTAAATTAAAATCAAAATTGGATTTTGTTTTTGTTAGCTTTCCATACAAATAATGAACATATTGTTTTTGTTAGAGAAAATTAAATTAAAACCAAAGTTTGCCGTTATTTTTTCTCTGAAATAATGAACATATTTTTTATACAGGTTCTATTTAGATATTTTTTTATGCGAAGATATTGAACATAACAAATTGTAATTTAGCTGAACGATCCCATGCACCCATCCTCATTCAATTTAGAAGATACTATTTGACCAATTTATTATTTTTATTTTCTGTTGTATTTATTAGAATTTCACAAACAATAATTGTGAATTGATATTGTATATGTAGTATCCAATAGTAATTTTTAAAATTATATACATAATAGCAATGTAATGAGAAACTTGGGATAACCAATATCATGAAAATTGTAAGAAATAACTATTTTAGTACCTCCAAATTCAGACTATATCCTATATGTTTAATAACCCAAGCTAACATCAATAGCACCACTACAATTCATCATTCTCGTGCTTAAGCACGAGTTAGATACTAGTTAGTTCTAATGTAAATTCATTACTGAAATTACTTTATTACTCATCAATAACACTCATAACAAATTAATACCTAAGATTTAATATAAAATTGTTATGAATGAAGCGTTTCACTTCGAAAATAGGAAAATTAATTAAAAAATTGTACTTTTAAATTGAAACTGGTATGACAATTTCTCTATAAAAAAAAAAAAAAAAAAAAGAAAAAAAAAGAAAAAAAAAGAGGCTTGACCACATATTATTAAATTCTACCTTAATGAACTATGGTGCACAACCTTTAGGGAAAGAAGGGCCTTAACACCCCCCCCCCCTAAATCTATAATTAAAATAAATATATATATATAAAATTTAATGTTAGGATTTTAAGCTCTGGTTGTGATTAGGTTAACCGATTTAATCTAGATCGTTAATTAGTTATATTATGATCCAAATCTAAATTTGTAAATATCACATAAACATTGATCACACATGACAATTCAGGAAAATCAATGAAACAGACCGTTTCACAATAAAAATCAAGAGGCCTTTTACCTTACAATCCAAGGTAAAAATCCACTAGAATATAATTGATGCTTCAATATAGACTGGTAAAAAAGGATCTTCAATATAGAAGTAGAACTCCAATTGAGGCTTCAAGAGAGCTTGGAAATATCCTAGATATGTGTACAAAAATATAGCTTTCATAAAGTCTTGTAAAAGTTACTCTAGGTTGCTTTTATTTGTGTCTTGTTGTGGGCGCTGTAGACACCGCATTTTATACCCCTTATGACTCGAGCCTCCATTCCCGAATGATGTTAGAATTTTAAAGCCCAAGGTTGGTTTAGGTCCCAATTAGATGAAAATTGACTTGAGTAAAGTTTTTATGAAAAATATAACTTATTTTTGGAACAAATAAACTATTTTTGAAAAAGAAAGGTCACGGAAACCCTAGGGCGTACATATGCATACAGGCGTATGCATATGCATGCTCAAGCTCTGCATACGCATGCTAGGATTCTAGAAACTATGTAAAACAAGTTTTCTGCATTTAAAACTTGGTTTGGAATGAATCCCACATCGTCTAGAAGCTGCCCCAAACCCTTATTTTTTACTATATAAAGCTATAAAAAGGTTTTTTTTTTTTTTTTTGAGAAGGACGGATTCCAGTGGTAAAACACATAAGATTCACTAGAAAATAGTGAATCAAAGAGGGAGTTTTTCACAAAACATCCTCAAGTTAAATTTTGTTTGATTATGACCTTTTCTAGTCTTGATCTTTGAGTTCTAAAGTTTACTAACTTATTTTGAATTGGTTGTAACTAGATTGATTGAGGGGAACGGTCAAAATCAAGATCTAAAGAGTTCTAGTGTTGAGGTAAAGTTTCTAAATTTTGCTCTTCGCATTTCTTTGTTTTTCTTTGTTTCTTTATGTTTTTATATGAGTTTAAGTGTTCATAATATGTTTATTTATTCTAGGTTTACTTTATGTTTGTATCTAAAGCATGTTAGGCTGCTAGATTCTTAGTTTCCGTGTTTCTGTTGCAGGTTTCTGGATTAGGGTTCTTAGGCATGTATGCGTGCGCATACTGCTTGCATGCGTACGCATACTCATAGTATGCGTATGCATACGCTGGCCAAGAAACCCTAATTCACTTTTTGTTTGCTTTTTCTTTGTCTTATTTACATTTTTCACCTTCTATTTAACCTATTTTGTCATATCCTTGAGTCTCTGTCTTTCTGTTTTTTTTTTTTTTTTTGCTTTATTTTATTCCTGTTATGCTTATCAGGGTTTTATTTTGTTTTAATGCCATGAACATGCATATGAATATGACCATGCATTGATGCATAGGTGCTATGATGCAGTGAGGTAAGTCATGCATAATGCTTTGAACATGCATTTGATTTGGTTGATGGATATGATATGGTTGATATGTTTGGTTGAATCCCTTGATCTTGAGGCTTGAATGCTATAACATGTTGATCCTAATCTGCCTAGTGATGTTTTTGCCCTTGGAGATATATGCTTATATGCCACGATAGATGAATGCTAGGTTTGGGGATGATTATGTCATGTTGATTGCTTTAGATGCATGCTAGAGTGTGTGTGAGTTAGAATAACACGTTAAATTTGTCTTTAATGAGATTAAGATTTGGAACACAATGAGTGGAAGCCGACCTATGGATCGAGTGGGGTTGGGTACCAACACCTTTCAATCCCCATACCTAAACTCTAGACACATGCTCTGGTAAAAGATCACTCTTTCCTTGAAAGGGCACTATATTTATGGTTCCTAGACCTAAACTAGGTGGTGACTCCATTTACACCCTCTGCCATGGTCCACCCTAAGCCAAGGCGTACTTCCCACGAAGGAGAGGATGACCCACGTCACGGGCGCTTGTGCCTGCGACAACCCCTTTTGCTTGTTTTGGGATTTCCCCTCAAGAAGGTTCGTGCGAAGTATGCCTTGGCCTAGGGTGGGCTACGGCAGAGGGTGTAAATGGAGTTGCCACCTAAACATCCAAGCATCAAAGCTCATGGTTTTCAAATAAACATATTAAACAATTTAACTATCAAACATTCAAATGCATGTTCACGTGATTTATGCATGACTTATCTCACTTGCTTCACTGCATCACAACACCTATGCATCAATGCATGTTCATATCCATATGCATATTCATGGTATTCAAACAATCTAAAATCCTAATAAGCACTAAGAAGATAAAACAAAAATAAAACAAAACAAAACAAAGAGGCAGATACTCAAAGACATGAAAAAAGAAGTTAAATAGAGGCTAAACGGGTAAAAGAAAGCAAAGGAAAACAAACAGAAAAGAATTAGGGTTTCTGGGCATAGGTGTGTGTGCGCATACATAGGGCATGTGTGCGCAGTCTAACTATTTGTGTACGCACACCACGAGTATGCGTACGCATGCATACAACACGCATACACACCTAAAACACAAAACCCAGCAAACAGAAAGGAAACTATACAAAACCACGAAACTAATAACCAAACATGCTTATAACACAAACACAAAGTAAACCTAAACTAAACAGA
Source organism: Notholithocarpus densiflorus (assembly GCA_030021035.2). Lineage (NCBI taxonomy): Eukaryota > Viridiplantae > Streptophyta > Magnoliopsida > Fagales > Fagaceae > Notholithocarpus > Notholithocarpus densiflorus. The sequence goes on from JARYZH020000678.1 coordinate 65,522, forward strand.
TATGTTATAAACACAAAAATATATATATAAGCACAAAAACAAAGAAAATTTAAGAGCCAAAGTTAGAACCTTTACCTCAACACTAGAACTCTTTAAAACTTGATTTTGACCATTCCCCCTCAGTTAATCTATTCACAACACTAGAACTCTATTCCCTCTTTAATTCACTATTTTTCTAGTGAATCTTGCGTATATTTTCCTCCTTTTCTCTGTATATTTAGAAAAGTGCCTCTTATGGATTTATATAATTGTAAAATGGGGGTGTGGGGCGGCTCCCCAACAATGTGGGATTCATTCCACACAAATTTAAGTGAAAAAAGCTTCCCCTACATAGTTTTCAGGAACCCTAGCTGCGTACGCATGCTGGGGCATACATGCGTGTGCCCTAAGCATGCGTACACATGGCTTGAGCATGCGTACACATACGCGTGTATGCATACACACACTTAGGGTTTCAAGCAGCCTTTCTTTTTCAAAAATAGGTTTATTCTTCCAAAAATAATTTTATATTTTTTATAAGTACTTCCTCAAGTCAATTTTCATCGGATTGGGCCCAAAACCAACCTTGGGCCTTAGAGTACTACCATCATTGGGGAACGGGGGTCTGAGTTGTAAGCGGTACAAAATGAGGTTTCTACAAATGCCCCTTTTTGATTTGTGAGCTCCACTAACGAAATCAAAAGAAAAAGAGACAAAATATTTTGTTTCAACGTGCGGCTCAGGCCCAACCCATGCACACGGCAAACAACACACATACATGGGATAGGATGCAACTTCGCAGAGTTACGTGGGATTTGTATGTCCGAAGTCCTATGGGTGTTACTCGGGAAACGAGTAATGACAGGTTCACTATCCCAGAACCTGGTTTGCCAATTGCAAGCAAAAGGTGAGTGACTCACTATCCTAGAGTCACTTAAAAAGAAAAACAAACATGGCCAACAACCTCAACCATCAACCAAATAAACAAAGTGCTCTTACGAGCTAAAGGGATATATATCTGTGATGTTTTTTCTGGGGCTCTTGCCTCAAACTTCTCTAGGTGGCTCTTGCCTCTAGATGATTTTTGTCTCTATCCCAATCTCTTCACTTCTAGATGGCTCTTGCCTTTGTCTTAAACTCTTCTATTCCAAGTGGCTTGCGCCTCAGTTTTGGTGTACATGTTCAATTCTAAGAAGGATATTTTCTCAATTTCTGTATTCTTCTTTTTTGACTTATCTTAGGAGTTTGTGCTTGCATATTCAATTTTTGAAGGATATGTGCACAAGTATGGTGGTGGTTATGCTCTTGGGCGGAAAGCTCACTCTAGGGGCTTTCCAAACATGCATGGGGGTTTTCTCGGTAATTTTTTACTTACGAGGAAGTCCTTGATGATGCATGATTGTGGACTAATGGAGTCGCCACCTAGATTAGGTCTAAGAACCATAAATATAGCATCCTTATGTGGAAGGACTAGTCTTACTACCAGAGTATGGGTTCAGAGTTTAGGTATGGGGATGGGAAGGTGTTAGGCACCCAACCCCACCCGACCTGTAGGTCGGCTTCCATCCATTGTGTCTTATGTCTTAATCTCATTAAAGGCTCATTTAATATTGTTATCTATACTCACACACACACTAGCATGATGGAAAAATACATGTTTGTATCCCATACTAAACATACACAGCGGAAAAATTAACGGATCTACTTCATTCACAATCGATAACATGTACTATGTAAGTTTCAGAATTTAAGAATAAGAGAGTGTACCTTGGTGCGGTGAAAATCAAAACCAAAGATCAGAAGTTCTTAAGAACACTTTTAATCTTCACTCCAATTCCAATTATGCCCAAGAAGTGTGGTCTCTCAATCAGTTTCTATGAATGTTATTCAAGGGAGAATTAGAGAGTGTCCAACACTCACATACAAAACATTTCATGTACTTCCAAAATTCTGTATGTTCCTCTCCTTATAACTGATTATCTAATTGGGCTAGCTTTTTGGGCATTTCCAATTGGGCTTTAGTATGTGGCTTGGAGTGGGACCAAAAGGGAACAAATAAGACACTAGCTCTAATGGGCCTTGGGCTTTTCTATCAACTCTTGACAAGTCCAAAGTTACCATTAATTATATTTGATACCACTATATAAATATAATTTCACTCTAGGCTTTATTAATAAATTATATCCCAAGACTTTATTGTACATTGCAACCCATTCATAAAATATTCGTAATAATATAAAATCCTTAAGGTAGACTGCCACTTTGTAGACTACTATATCTTAATCCTTGAGTACCCAATTTAACCCTTTATGTTATTCATCATATTTTTATGAAATCCAATTCCATAAATATATACTTTAGTAATTTCTTACTAAAGTGGTTAGGCCTAACACTTTGAATAACCGTACCCATTAAACTTATTTCAAAGGAATAGTTTATATCTCCGTTAAGAGACTATGAATTCTATCTTGAAAATATATGTTCCATCAACACTAAATGTGGCTGCCCAACATACTGAGGTTTTGACCGTATTTTTAAATCTCACTCCTGATATATCAAAGCAACCTACACTTCATGATCAGGTCCATTATTCTCTCAGGATTAAGAATTCATGTAAATAGAAGTCGTGAGATTTATTATTCATTTAACAGTCGTTAGGAGAATAATAAATCTCACAGCGGTTCAGTTCAATATGTCTTAACTCTTAAAACATATCAACATATCAACTAGAAGTCTCCAATTCCATGATCAAGACAAATCATCTTAGTTGATATGTTATAGTCTTCGCAGATGAAATGCCCAATTTCATCACCGACTACGAACTACAATTCTGAGTTTACAAGGAACTTATGACTTATATCTTTTGTGACTAAATCACATAAATCACATACAATGCATCTCATGGACTATATGATAATGTCCGAATATTCATGTTACCATTATTTTAGATAATAATAAAATAATTTCATTAAACACAATATTAAGTCATACATAATGTCATACATAATATCATACATAGAATCATACAATAGGATTTTAGGGCACTAATCCTAACAATCTCCCACTTGCTCTAAAAACTATTGTGCACTAATCTAACTCCCATTTCCTCCAAATGCGACTCGAAAGTCCTTTGAGGCAAGGTTTTGGTAAAGGGATCTGCTAGATTATTTGCACTTTCAATCTTTGCTACTACTACATCTCCACGAGAAATTTATGTAACGAATGATGTAGTACTTTCTCTCAATGTGCTTTCCTTTCTTATAATTCCTTGGATCTTTGGATTGTGCAACTGCTCCACTATTATCGCAAAACAATGTGATTGGAACATGATCCATTCTAATAACACCAAGATCAGAAAGGAATTTCTTGAGCCATACAGCTTCCTTTGCCGCTTCACAAGAAGCAACATACTCAGCTTCCATGGTGGAGTCCGCAATACAAGATTGCTTAACACTCCTCCAACTTATGGCTCCATCTCCCAAGGTGAATACACATCCTGAAGTGGATTTTCTGAAATCTAGATCCGATTGAAAGTCTGAATCTGTATAGCCAATGGGAATCAAATCCTCACAATGATAAACAAGCATACGATTCTCGTTCTCCGTAGATACTTGAGAATATGCTTTACAGCTTGCCAATGTTTTGGTCCTGGATTTGATTGATATCGGCTGACCATGCCAAATGAATAGCAGATAACAATTACGAACTAGTAAAGAGACATTTTGATGAAACAATATGGATATGTGTCTCGAATAATTTCGATGATAAAAGGATTTTGAGAGAGATTCTTGAATCCCTTACTCATAATTCAAGTACATTAAAAAATAAGAATGAAATACTTGAATGCCTTAAAAAACAGTTGAAAGGTAAAAGATATCTTCTCATACTTGATGATGTATGGAATGAAGATCCTGTGATATGGGATACTTTAATGAGTTGTTTGCTTGCAATTAGTTCAAATTGGGGAAATTGCATTATTGTAACAACCCGTAGTGACAACGTGGCAAGAATCATAGAGACACTTCCTCGACATCACTTGAATAAACTACAAGAAGAAGAATGTTGGTCCATAATCAAGAAAAGACTATCTGCAATTCCATTAAATCCAGATTTGGAGGCCATTGGAAGGAAACTTGCTAAAAAATGTGGAGGGATTCCATTAGTAGCAACAGTTTTAGGAGGGACAATGTCGCGTAAAAAGGAGAAAAGTAAATGGTTGGCAATTGAAAATAATGAAGTTTGGAATTCACTACATGATAGCAATGAAATGTTACCAATATTAAAATTCAGCTTTGATCATCTTCCATCACCATCTCTTAAACAATGTTTTTCATATTGTTCATGTTTTCCTAAAGATTATGACATTAAAAAAGAAGAATTAATTCAACTTTGGATGGCTGAAGGGTCCCTTCAACCATCTCAAGGAAGTCATTTAGAGATGGAGGATATTGGTAACATGTATTTTGATATCTTGTTGTCAAATTCCTTTTTCCAAGATGTGAAACAGGATGAGCTTGGTAATATTATCAGTTGTAAGATGCATGATTTGGTACATGATCTTGCGCTCTCAATTTCAAAATCTGAGACCTTAATTTTGAAGGAGGATTTGGGGAATGATATCAACCATGTAAGACATTTATTCATCCAATTCGATGGAAAAATTGTACCAAGAATTCCATTTTCAAAAGGAGTCAAAAAATTGCGCACATTTATTTCAGAAGATGTTGCACTTGGCATTAAGTTACTAGATTTTAAATGCTTACGTGTTCTGAAATTATATGGGTATACTAAAAAAGAATTGCCAAGTTCAATTGGTCAATTAATACATTTGAGGCTTCTCCACCTCTCAAGTACCTCCAGCGAAGCATTGCCAAAGTCCATCACCAAGCTTTACAATTTGCAAACTTTAATAATTGAATTTTGCGATTATCTTAAAGAGCTTCCAAAAGACCTGAAGAAATTGATTAACTTGAGACATATTTGTATCAAGAGAACACCTAAAGATATAGGGAAATTGACGTGCCTACAAGCATTGTCATTTTTCATTGTGGGTCAAGACGCAGATCATAGGATTGAAGAATTGGGATGCTTAAATCAACTTAGAGGAGAATTACACATCTATTGTGTAGAGCATGTGAGAGATAAAGAAGAAGCCAGAAGTGCAAATTTAGTAGAAAAGGCCAAAATATTCAAGTTGGGATATTATTGGAGTGAGAAAAGTGAAGGCAGCCACAATAATGATGAAGAGGTGTTGGAAGGTCTCCAACCTCATCGATATTTGAAGAGCTTAACCATCCAATACTATCAAGGAAAGAAATTCCCACCATGGATGTTGACAAGTCAAAATGCTAGGCGTGGTTTTTCGCTATTTGACAATTTGATCGAGATCAAATTAAAGGCCTGCAACAAATGTGAGGTTCTGCCCACATTGGGGCTTCTATCCTCTCTTAGGGATCTTGAAATAATAGAAATGGAGAACCTAACATGCATAGGTACTGAGTTTTACGGCAACTATAATAATGACGACAACTATAAGAATGGCAGTTGCAGAAATGCATTGTTCCCATCATTGAAAAAACTTAGTTTGCAGAGCATGCCCAATCTAGTGGAATGGAAGGACGCAACGGGGCCAAGGAAGGACGCAACAGGGCCAACAAGGACAGCAGGAATGGTGTTTCCTCGCCTTGAGGAGTTAATCATTTGAGAGTGTAGCCAACTCACAAGTGCTCCATGTCATTTTCCATCCCTTGAGAAGTTAGATATACATGGACTCTGCAACACGGCATTCCAACAGATTAGTAGCAAGCTTATTATGCTCAGGTCCCTACGTATTTCTAATATTTCAAAACTTGCTTCTCTACCAGATCAGATTTTGCAAAATAGTTGGACGTTGATGAATATCGAGATATGGAATTGTGATGATTTGGAATCCATCGCCATATGCAATTGTGATGATTCGGAGTCCATCTCGTCACATGAGGGTCCACAGGTCAAACTCTACAATCTCAATTCGCTCCATATATATGGATGTGAGAAATTGAGTTCTTTCCCGGATGAACTCGATGTCCGTGAGGAGTTGAAAGTAGAGCGTTGTCCTAATCTAAAGTCCTTTCCAAGTGAACTAAAAGACAAATTGTGGAGCCTTCGACGCTTGGAGATATCAGAGTGTGGTGTTGAAGTTTTATCCAGTGGGATACAATCTTGTTGGGTTCTTGAAGAATTGATTATAAAGCGATGTCCCAATTTGATATGTATTCCGGAGCTACAAAATTCGTGTAATGTTACCCAATTAGAAATCAGCGATTGTCCTAATTTGGTATCAACTCCAGAATTGAGATATCCTACCAAAATAAAAATTAGAAATTGTGGAAAGTTGACTTGTCTGCCAAAGGGGTGCTTTTACAAGTTAAAGTATTTGGAGATTGGTCCGTTTTGTGAGGAGCTGGATGCTTTCCCCAGTCTCATCGATTCCACTCCCTTTCAACACTCGTACGAGTCCCTCCAAATTCTACAGTTGTATGGGTGGACTAAACTCAACTCTCTCCCAGACGAAATTCAATGCTTCACCGCCCTTACAAGACTGGACATATCTGAATTTGACGGAATGGAAGCTTTGCCTGAGTGGTTGGGCAACCTTTCTTCTCTTCAATTCCTGTATCTTTGCAACTGCAACAACCTGATGTATCTGCCCACAGCGCAAGCCATGGGACGCATCACCAAATTAGAGATTTATTATTGCTCCAAATTAAAGGAAAGATGTGGGGGAGTGGTGCAGAGTGGTCCAAAATTGCCCATATTCCAATTATCTGGATTGACGGTTATCTTGAGGAAGCTATTTGAAGATCTACATAAATGATCATCATTGAAGAAGATGAGCGGTAAGTGTACTCACTCATACCTAAAATCCTCTGCTCATCTGTTCTCTGCTACTTCCATTTAAATCGACCCAAGAATTATTTTTTTTCCAAAATGGGTTGTCTGGATGTGCAGAACTAGAAATGGCAATTTAATTGCCCTTAATTAAAGGAAAGATGTGCAAAGGGGAGCAGCGCGGAGTGGTCCAACATTTCCTACATTCCAAATATCAGAATCGATTACGAACATATCTACAGGTAGCTGTGCAGATTGGTATAGGACAGATCTGAGCTTTTCTCATGTTCAATTAACCAACCACAAAATTATCAAAGATTGCTCATATTCCTTGAATTATATGATTTATTTATTCCTCTATTCAGTTTCCCCTAATACTTTCTTCTTCTTCTTTTAGTTATTCCTTTTTCTGTCACAAAAAAAAAAGAAAAAAGAAAAAAAGAAACTTCTCCTCTTCAAAGCTGCATACAAACAATTTTCAAGAGCTTCATGTGCCAACTCACCAAATTAGAGGAGTTGCTTATTTTTTGGCCAAGTGTACCTAGTGAAGTCGTCAACCACAACCATAATGTCTCTCTTTCCACCAAGAGACTCGGTTCTGGTTGGACCCATAAGATCCAGATGGAGTAGCTCCAATGGTCTGGATGTAGCAGATGTCTAAGTGCCCGGATGTTTAGCTTTTGTCTGTTTCCCAAGCTAACATGGTCTACACACCACATTGCTCACTCTATTGAGTTTTGGTATCCCCAACATTGACTCATGCTTAGATACAATTGAAAGATGTTTGTAACTAGCATGTCCCATCCTTTGGTGCCATAGATCTTCATTTGGTAAACGAATGCTATTACACACAATATCAGCATCAAGAACCAAGCCATAACAATTTTCTAGAGTGCGAACACTACTTATAAGCTTCTTTCCAGACTCATCCATGACAAGGCATTTTCCCTTTGAGAATAGTGCCATGAAGTCTTGATCACATATCTGACTTATGCTCAACAGGTTCACTTTTAGACCTTCTACATATAGAACATTTGCAATGTCTGGCAGTCCAGGTAGAGAGATGATTCTCTTTCCTTTAATCTGTGATTTACTCCCATCATCAAAAGTGACATTACCACCCTTTTTAGACTCGAAAACCTTGAAGAGAGATCGGTCTCCAGTCATGTGTCTTAAGCAGCCGCTATCAAGGTACCACAAGCACGTGTCCATAACCTTAAATGCGGACTTCATCATAAAGCACACTTCGTGCTTAGATGACAGATCAATAGGAATTGTGTTTTCTTTCATTTGACTTTTATGAACTAAACTTTTAACTTTCACTTTTCTCAGAAGAACTCCTTTGCACATTTTCATTCTGAGACAGTCTAGTTTCTTCTTTGTCAAGCTGAGATCTTTTCCAATAGTCATCATAATAGAATTCAAATAACTTTTAGACTTGCATTTTCTGATACACTCAAACAAGTAGAGGTTAGAAAAACAAGATGTATTTGAAAGCAAAGATCTCTTCAAGCCGGTTATAGCCATGACAACAAGGGTTAATGGATCACACAGCAAAAATTAAAACCTAATCAGAGTGTGCCTGCTCTGATACCACTTGATAGGCCAAGAATGTATTGACCCCTTGTGATGAATTAATTGATTAATTAGCCAAGTTTATTAATTAATCAAATTAACATACAAAATGCGTGGTAGTACAAACAAATCACTAATTAAACTAAGTATGCAGCGGAAAATAAATTGACACGGTGATTTGTTTACGAATGGGGAAAACCTACACGGCAAAAACCCCACCGGGTGATTTTAAGGTTACCACTCCCGAGAATCCACTATCATCAAAACAAGCGGTTACAAGTAAAGGAATCTCAGTACCTTATACCAACCTACAATTGAACCTTTACCCCAATACTCAGTTGGACTTGTTCTGTAGTGACAATCTCTCCTTTTAATGCACGGTTCCCAGTACGTGACTAACCAATAGATGCGCGGATCCTAGTATGCGACTTAATCACCAACTTGAGAAGAATGTTGGCTGCAAAGTTCTTCAGTTCATCATACGATGAAGATCAAGAAGCTCCTTGGTCACAAAACCCTACAGTGTACAAACACAGCAGCTTCTTCAACAGAAAGATGAATTAGGGCAAACTAGGTTTCCAGTTACACTTTTCTTCACACTTATGGAATTGTGCTCTAGTGCAACTTGTGTCACCTTTGACGGCCCTTAAAATAATCCTTATATATGTTTAGGGTTGTGAGAAAAGAAAGCTTAAACATATACCCATGGATTGGATGAAAAACATTTCTGAAAAACTGAGTTTCATAAACCTCGATAGATAGCCATCTATAGAGCTAGCTGTCGAGCCACGGGCTTCAACAGCTTTTAAACCTCGATAGATGCTAACTGTCGAGCTTTAAAATCCAGCACTTCTTCACTTGTTTCTTGGACAGACTTGCATGGCTTTAACACTTGAACTTAAAACCTTGTTCCTTGAAGTATTAAACACATCCTAGATCTACCCAATTACAAGTAAAGTGCCCTAACTCGTTTTTATAGTTTACACACTTTAGTATTACCTCTACTTACTGTCATATTGATGTTAATGCACTTCCCAATGATACGTAAGGAAGGCATCTCTAGTCCTTTATAGAGAAGAAATAGTATTATAGATCATAGATATTTGTAATCATATCAACGTCCATAGTTGTCAAAACGTGAATCGTATCGTGAATCGATTTTTGATTTTTTCGTTTCGTGTATCGTATCGTATCGTGTATCGTAAGATACACAAACAATTAATAAAATTTATAAAAAATTATAGATATACATATATAAATAGTATATTCATTATAAAATTTAAATATATTCAACTAATGACTAATTTATTCATCACTTATGTAATAATATTTAACAAGCTAACTAAATAAATCAACCTAGCATGTGTTTATAACATACACATTCAAATTGTTTAAATTTAAAAGTGATAATATATTACAAATGATCAAAAATTAATAATTTATTTTCATCATATTGCCTAATAAACCCTATCTAAGTCAATGTTGTCATCATGTTTATCATTTTGCAAACTTATATCTTCATTAAAATTTTCCTCATCATCATTAACATTTACTATCTCTCCTTGTTCTTTTTATTTTAATAATTAAAAAAAAAAAATTCTTCTTGGCATCTAGTGTCTTGGATTTATAACAATAATGACAAAAATAAAAAAAATAATTATATTTTCAATTAATATCTTATTCATAGTATAGAAAATAAATTTGCAAATATTAAAGTGAAGTGTAAGTATGTATTGTGTAGCCTAAATTTTATAGGAAAAAGAGAGGGGAAAAAAACTTATGAATATGTTATTTTATTAGGCCAAATTAAGTAAACTAATAATTGTGTGTTAAAAACAAGTCTAACAACTTGTTAGATTCAAATAAAGGTACAAATTTTAACAAAAAATTTCATTTTAAAGCATTTTTCTATGTATCGTTCGATTCATGAGCACTTACGATACGCTGATACGATACGGAACTTTTTACACACGATACGATACGTATCGCGTATCGTACGATACTGACAACTATGTCAACGTCCATGAATGATAAATCATAGATCGAACCTTGCAGAGGAGCCTTTGGGTTTTCGGGGCATTGGATTCTCACCAATGTTTAGGTGAAAGTTGTAAAAAAATACAATAAAAGAGGTATTTAAAACTTTGAATATCAATTTAGCATGTTCATTGAGTTGCCATTTTGCTTCTTTATTTCCAAGATTTTATAGAATATTTCTTATAGAAGACTATGATTTGCCAAACAAGGCTTCACCTAATGTCTCCCTTGTGGTTAGCATTGATTATACTGATATACTCCCTTTCCCAAAAATAATTGGTTAAGAGGATCCCTCAACAATGCTTACATTTAAAATTTGGAGTTTTGTTAGTCTTTCTGAACTGTTCTTTAGTTCTTGGAGTTCGGGAACTCCTAAATTTTAGTGAATCTGAATTCAAACTGATCAAAAAAAAAAAAAAAAAATTTGTCTGTCTGAATTTGAAGCCATCTATTTCTTCATGAATCAGTGTGACTCTCTCTCTCTCTCTCTCTCTCTCTCTCTCTCTCTGTGTGGCAGTTACACAGACATTCATGTGTCCTATTATATGTATAGAATTTGTAATGAAGTGTTGGAAAAGGCGAAAACAGCTCAGAAGTATTAAAACCATAAACTTATAGTGAGAAAACCAGCTGGGAAGTCTTCTATACAGCTATCACTGGGACAAATCAGGATTGGCGAAAAAAATAATCTGCTTATGGTGGTTTCTGCATTCATGTTTGGCAAAATGCGCACACATTATTGATCTATCCACACATGCACAAGTATATATAATCATCCAATCAGTTTGTTATCATCTTTATTTTTATTCATGTCCAGAGATAATTTTTAAAGATGTCTTAGGACTAATATTTGTTGTAGATTTAGGGCTTGCTATGGTGTTCTTAGATTTGTTATGGAGAGTGGAGCAAAAGGATGCGAGGTATGTAAAAAGGAAGCTTTTGGCCTCCATTGACTGTGATAAATGAGCATTTTTTTTTTTTTGTTCCGTTTTCTCTTTAAATAAGAGTGTCCTTTTTGTCACTATATCCAGGTTATAGTTAGTGGTAAGCTCAGGGCTCAGCGTGCCAAGGCTATGAAGTTCAAGGATGGTTACATGATATCCTCTGGCCAGCCTGTCAATGAATATATTGACTCTGCTGTGAGGCATGTGCTTCTTAGACAGGTTAGCTTAGTCACTCTTTGAAACTCATTTCAGAATTAGATAAATGCAACTGGCATATCGACAATCTGCTTTGGTATGAAAAATTATCTTTTAATTAATGTTTTTGCGTTTAAAATTTGTTGCAGGGTGTTCATGGTATCAAGGTGAAGATAATGCTCGATTGGGATCCTAAGGGCAAGGTAGGCCCCATAACATCCTTGCCTGATCTGGTTACCATACACTCACCCAAGGAGGAAGAGGAATACAACTTCATGCCTGCATTGGCGGCAAGTAACATAGAGATTGCAGCAGTTTAAACTAGGTCCCCTCTTGTCCAGTTTGCTTTCACTTTGTAGTGTCTAGGACAACAGAAACTTAAAGATGCCTGTTGTTAAGTTATGGTTCCATCTAGTTCTTCTATGTTGAGTTGGTGACTTGTGAAGGATCGTTTTTGTAGACCGTGTTGCCTTTGTTTAACGTATCTTAGTTGCTTTTTGTTGTGCTGATGCATATGCATGAGTCCTATCATGTAGTATCCTTGAAAAGTTTCCTTTCTTTAATACTCCCATTATAGACAGAAGCCATCATTTGAATTCCCAGTGTAGCTTGCTATTCTAGGGTCATGGATGGCCCGATCCAGAGTTCATTGTGTTATTATGAAAGTAGGAAGAAGAAAAGGCTTTTGATTTTCACTTGAGCTATTTGGTCAAGCTCCAAGGATTAGGAATGACAACGGGCGGGTTTTTTCATACCCGGACTCGACTCGTGGGCCAGGATCCGCTGCCCGGACCTGGCCTGTTTATTAAACGGATTTTTTTTCGAGGTCCAGACCCGCCCCGCTGAGCCCTGCGGGCCCCGTTTAGGCCAACTAGATTTGGGCCCAATCCGTGGCCCAAATCGCGGCCCAATTTGAAAGAGAAAAAAAAAAAAAAAAAAGGCAAAAACACCATTTTGGTCCATACATTTTGGGATCACAGTCAATTTGGTCCCTACATTTTGGTAACAGTCAATTTGGTCCTTACTATTTTCAACTTGCGGTCAATTTAGTCCCTACCGTTAACTTAGTAACAGAAAATGCATACGTGTCTAACGGTGTGCACAGTTGGCACATTTGATACTGATGTGGCAAATAAATTAATAAAAATAATGTTTAATAAATATTTTAAAATTCCACGTTGGCATTTTCCCCCAATTTTAATAGAAATAAAAATAATTTTTATTTTAATTTCGCGGTAGAAAACAAAATTAGGAATCTCAGATTTTCTTTGATTTTCATGGCTCCCAAACACAAAATCACCTTCTTTATTTTTCTATCTTAAATCCTTGAATTCATGAATATATTCCACAACATCTCACCTCTATACAATTGAGAAACATCCTGATTAGAAATAGCCAATAAGAAATTGGAATTTTAGAATACAAAAAAATTCAACAAATTATTCCCAGTAAACTTTCTCGGTAACCAAACAGAAACCAAAAAAGAAAAAGAAAAAGAACAAACCCAGATGGAAACCCTCTCATTTCGGGTTGGTATCTTTGTGTTGAGTCCAATCCTATGGCTTTGATGGGGACAAGTCTAGCTAAATTTGTTTACAAAAAATCCAGATAATCTAGTAGCCAAGTATCCCCTTGAAACCTCAAAAAACCAAATTAAAACACCAAACCCAGGGAATCTAAAATCAACCTCAAAACCCCATTTTCCAAACCCTAACAACCAAAAGAAAATCCATTACAAAGGAAACAAACTTGATCATTGGGTGGCTGTGATGAGATCTCCGTTCAGCGATGGGGTTTGGTGGCTGGTGATAGCGCAAGGCAGGAACGGCGGCGGCACAAGGCAGGACGGCGACAGTGGCGCAAGGCAAGAATGATCGAATCATCTCGGGATGGAGCACGAGTGGAGCTTCGGTTGGTGTCACAGCATGGTTGGTGGCGGCTCGGCACAAACCCAGAACCCTGAACCCGCATCCCTAAGCTCTTGCTATATCTCTCTTTAATCTGGTAACCTTGGCTCTAGTTGGCGTGTGGGGTTTTCTGGTTGATGAAATGGGTCTGTGTTGATGTACTAATCTAATATTTGTATTTTTATGTTTGGTTGCCCAGAAAGTACATGAAGATGCAAAGAAAATCTGAGATTTCTATTTTTATTTTTCATCTTTAAAACTGTGAAATTAAAATTGGGGGAAAATGCCAACGTGGAATTTTAAAATATTTATTAAACATTATTTTTATTAATTTATTTGTCATGTCAGTATCAAATGTGCCAACTGTGCACACCGTTAGCCATGTATGCATTTTCCGTTACTAAGTTAACGGTAGGGACTAAATTAAATTGATCACAAGTTGAAAATAGCAAGGACCAAATTGACTATTACCAAAATGTAGGGACCAAATTAATTGTAACCCCAAAATGTAGGGACCAAAATGGTATTTTCACCAAAAAAAAAAAAAGTTAAAAAGAAATCCAGCCCAACGATGAGACGTCGGAGACGGTCCCAATGCCGCCGCCAAAGTCCGAGGGTCACCACCGAAGACACCTGTGAGAACAAGTTAAAAAAAGAGTGATTTCAATTCAGCAGGAACAGAGAGTTTGATAGCAGAACTCTTTTATATGCCTTATTGCAAAGAAACATTAAAAAGAGGACGATGAAAAGGGGTGTTGTATCTAAATCATTTTTGTCATCTTCAATACAACATCAATGTCCCTTTTCTAAAACCCCCTTCGTGGATAAAAAACCAAGAGAAGCTCAAGACTGTGAAACCAAATAAGAAAACCCAGTACCACCATAACCAACACCATAACATCCACTTCGTCAGTACCCAATATCCCAAAACGGCAACTACCCCAAAAAAATAAAAATAAATAAAAAAAATAACAGCCCAAGATTGTTCTAGCTCTCCAATCATACTTCCCCAAATCACCCTCTAGCTTATCGCTCCTCAAAGCCACCTTAGAACTCTCCAAAGTAAGCAGGTTTTTCTATATTCTTCTCACCATTCTTGTCGTTGGAGGTGCAAGTGATGGTCGGCAGTGAAGGGCTTCAAGCTAATCAGGCCGGCGGTGGCAGATGTTCAGGCCGGTGGGACAGATCAGAGGTTAGGGGTGAGTGAGAGAGAGTGACTGAGTGAGAGTGGGAGAGGAGAAAGTGAGTAGGGGCAGCTGAGTGATTGTGTTGTGTGAAGTGGGATTAGGTTTTTTTTTTTTTAACTTATATATATATATATATATATATATATATATGGGAGTATTTTAGTATTTTTAACACATATATAAACGGGTTGCGTCGGGTTCGGGCTCGGGTCCGGGTTTTTGCAAAAACCCGGACCCAAGCTTGACTGTTTCGGGTTTTTTATTTTAAAACCCATACCCGACCCTATAATCTATCGTGCAGGTAAAATCCGACCCATTAGGGTCGGGTCAGACCGGGTATCCGCGGGTCGAATATAAATTGCCATCCTTACCAAGGATGTGTAAGCTACTAAGCTGAGTCCGGTGCAATGCATGAAGAGTGGACATTCATGAAGTGGTAACATGGTTTTCTGTAGACTGTACTTAACATTCGAAATAAACACGCCAAGCAAAAATTCATTGGTGAATAATAAAAATGGTTTTAGTTATAGTCAGATATATGAGAATTTAAACTAAGAAAATTATTTTTTATTAAAAAAAAGCGATAAGAAAGATTCACCGTCCAGTTGAATCTAACCAATCGTGAGGGACAAAGGGCAAAGGTATACCCAATAGGACGTAGTAGTAGCCTAGTAGAGTAGGACCTATGATGCTAGTCATTTGATTGCTGAGGCCTTATTATTGTCGTGCAATAGATGCAGGACGTATTGGTGACAATCCACCAATTTGGCTGGTAGAAACTTTTTCTTTTTGGGTCATACTTGTGATTTGTGAAACGACCGAACGACCTAGTCAAATTTAAGGGAATTAGCATTTTCTGGGTTGTCAAACAAAGGCACAGAGAATTGGAGTTCATTGTTTTAGACCAGTTTTTTGGAACTGGAATGAAGTGTTTGGTTGAGGTGTATAGGGAGGGGATGAAAAAGGAATAGGAAACTATGATTTTCTATAATTTATTTAGGGAGAAAATGGAGAGAATAAAATAGGGTTTCCACCCAGCCTGTCATTTTTGTTCCTTCCAAATTGGGGGAGAAAATGACTTGAGCAATGAAATTAAAAAAATTCTTGTCATTACCCCCATTGTTTCAAACTACAATAAGTGTAGGGATGAAAAAAATAATTAAAATGTTAGGAAACTATGATTTTCCTATCATTTATTAGGGGAGAAAGGGGATGAAAAAATAACAAAAAGGGTAGGAAACTATGATTTTCTATCATTTATTAGTGGGGAGAAAATGGAGAGAAGAAAATAGGGTGGATGGATAAAAAGGATAGGAAACTATGATTTTCTATCATTTATTAGGGGAGAAAATGGGGAGCAGAAAATAGGGTGCGTGGAATTTTCAACCTAGTCTATCATTTTTGTTCCTTTCAAATCAGGGAGAAAATGACTTGAGCAGCGAAATTAAAAATATTCTTCTCATTACCCCATTGTTTCAAACTACAGTAACTTCATAATAATAATAATAATAATAATAATAATAATAATAATAATATATTTTCTATCTTATTTTTCCATCATTTACCAAATATTTATGGTGAAAAATTAAAGGATAAATACTATTTTGGTCCCTAAACTTTACTAAAAGTGTGTTTTTCATACCTAAACTTTATTTTTTTTTTTCATTTCTAAACTTTGTAAAGAATTTTTTGAATAGTATAGAGACAAAAATAAAGATGAAAAAAGAACCTTTTTAATAGTTTAGGGAGAAAAAAAAAACTTTTAGTAAAGTTTAAGGACATAAATAAAACATTTTCAATAGTTTAAGGACGAAATATGAACTTTTCAATAGTTTGGAGACGAAAAATGAACTTCTTAAAGTTTAGGGATGAAAAACAACTTTTTGGTAAAGTTTATGGACCAAAATAGTATTTTACCCAAAATTAAAATATATATATATATATTTTTTTTTATCATTTTGTCATCCCAAACAAACAGAGCCGAAGTGATGTTAATTGAGAGGTAACATTCTTTTTTTATTTTATTTTATTTATATTTATATTTATAGTTAATATGATTTTATGCTACTCCCTTTATGATGCCATATTCATATTGAAGAAAACTTTGTGGTTGAACACGTGGATTTGTGAGTTAATTTTTTATGTCAATTTAATTTGAACCACAAAACTTTTTTTTTCCTCATAATGGCAAAATGCGATAGTTACAACAATAAGGATGGATAATTTAAATTATGGATATTTTTGCTTAAAACATTAAGAGGTGTCCGTTAAACTATAATACTCTTGGAATAAAAACTATAATTTCATACCATTGTATAAGTTACTATTCTTTTTTTCTCTACAACAAGTTACTTGAATGCTCTGCATGTTTGTTCATTTGCCCAGTAACATGATTAGGTTTCTGTGATGACTTAGAAACATGCTTAGGGTCTGGATTAACGTAGACTTCTAATATGAACATATATGAGGATGTGAACATGCATAAGAACATGTGATGGTGCTATGAGGTAGGTACGTATGTACATCATAACATGAGCATGCATTAACATGATGATATTAATAACATGATAGGCATCGTTGAATGGTGGATGCAATGATAACATGATACAATAGGGGTGTCAAATGGGTGGGTTTGGGGTGGGCATAATTGGGTTGGGTATATAAAACTCATTTACCCATTAAAACCCATTTAACTTATTGCTTCTAACCCAAACTCAACCCAACCCAATTATTATGGGTAATCCTCAACCCACCTAATTACCCAATTATCAAAATTACCAAAATGCCCCTAAAGTGAAAATGATCAAAGTACTCTAAAATCTTAAAAAATGACCAAAATACCTCAAAACCTAAAAATTACTAAAATACCCCCGAAACCCAACAAATGACCAAAATACCTCAAAACCTAAAAATTACCAAAATACCCCCCAAAACCCAAAAAATTACCAAAATACCCCCCGAAATCCAAAAAATGACCAAAATAGCCCTAAAATCCAAAAAATAACCAAAATACCCCCAAAACCTAAAAAATGACCAAAATAACCTAAAACCTAAAAAATTACCAAAATACCCCCCAAGACCTTAAAATGACCAAAATACCCCCTCAAAACCTTAAAATTACCAAAATACCCCTTGTAAAGTTGTAATTTACAACTATGTGTTTTGTTTGCTTTATTCCTTGCCAAATTTGATTGTAAGTTTATTCAATCTTTTGTACCCTGTATTTATTGTGGGATTTAATTGTAAGGGTTGTGTGATAGAGAGAGAGAGTGTGAAGACTCAAGCTATTGAAGACAGAAGAGTTTTCACGGGTAGCTCGCGACTAAGCATCCCGCAAAATGATGCATGTGTCCTGCACATGACTGGAATGCAAAGAGTCAGGACAGATGGAGACAGCTGTGTTTCGCGAGTAGCTCGCGGGTAAGGCCTTCCCGCGAGACACTCGCGAAACATTCTGTTTTGCCAGACTGTGCTATCTGATACACACTTTCTGTACCCACACTATATATACCCTCATTACTCACAAATGTGAAGTAGTGCTTCAGAGAGAAAACCCTAGCCACAAAAACTTGAGAGTTAAAGATTGTTATACCCACAAATCTCTACACATTTGCTTGTGGATTTTCCTCAACTCCTACCTCCCCATTTTCATATCCTTGAGAGGTTGAAAACCCAAACACTTACCACACCCTTTTAGAGTGTTCAGTGAAGTTTTGGTGCTGCTGGAAAGCATTGGAAGAAGCCAAGGATGGCAAATGCAACATGGAGCTTGTTGCGGGATCCGGAGAGCTAGACAAGACACGGTTCCGAGTAGCCCTGTTGGAGTAGGAGCTTGGAGGGCTTAGGTATATCGAGTAGATTAGGCTTGGAGGGTCTCTTGCTAACCCATGTATCCCAACTGATTGTCTAGTGGATCGATTACCGCTTGGAGGGCGGCGGAGAGGTTTTACGCCGAGGACTTCGGTTTCCTCTTCGATAACACACCGCTGTGTTGTCTTTGTGTTTGCATCTTTCTTCCCTACTCTTTCACCTTTCATTTTACTGCTGTGTTAGTATGAATATGGTTTAGAGTAGCTTGTTTATTTATCCGCTCGCATTTACTCTATTCTGCACTTAGTATTAAGTTAGAGTAAAATCTATCGAGCCGTAATTTTAATTTGGGGGTCTAAACATTCATAGGTGTTTTACACACTAATTGAACATTCACCCCCCAAAACCTAAAAAATGACCAAAATACCCTCGAAACCCAAAAATGACCAAAATACCCCCAAAATCTGAAAATTACCAAAATACCCCCAAAACCCAAAAAATGACCAAAATACCCCCCGAAACTCAAAAAATAACCAAAATTCCCCATGATACCCAAAAAATGACCGAACCAGTTATAAATTTATAATGGAAGATTTACATTTCTCTTATTTTATTTATTTTGTTATATTTTTAGTTGTTTAGGTAGATGGAGTGGGTATTTGGAAACTAAATAAGGCAACTAGTCAACTTTAGTAAATTGAATGGTTGACAAGTGGCAATTAGTAGTGCAAGTGTATGGTGGCAGACAATAGGAACCTCTAGTATCCAATTGCAAGGCTTTGAGTAAGGACCACCATGGCCTATAGAAAAAATCGGAACGTAATGCTTTAAATTTTGGACCAGAAGCTTAAAATATTTAATAGGTTTATATGGTTTAGTAACATATATTGTAGAATTATTAACATTAATATAAACATAGTTGTCATCCATAAATTATTGATTATTTTATAAATTGATTATTTTATTCCCCCAAAAGCACGTACAAACTAAAATATTGGTAGGTTCTGCCAATTAGGTACAAAATTCCTAATGCATAACAACTTGAACAGACCCAGAAGTTGTATACTCAATAAACAACTTGCATGATGAAAGTCAGACAATATACCAATTAAACATAGCTTCACCTTGTCTAAATTATTCTGAGAGAATTCTATGCAAAATTCAAACTGCCAACAAGGTCAGCACCAATCAATTATCCATAATTATGTGTAGTCAGCACCAACATATTTAAATTATTGGATAAATCCAATAACTAACAACCTTACATAGAAATTGCAAATAGATATTGAAATGCTGCCGATGATAATTGTATTAGAATATATTCTTTGACATAAATAAATCAGAATTCTATTTAATGAGCACAAGAATTACATCTTATATTCTAGTACATATATTCTAGTACAAGAAAAAACAAAATGTAATGAGATCAAAAATGAGCCTGCACAAGAACAAGCAGATAATAGGCCAATCACATTACGATAAGCAATAGAAACATTTTAGCATTTCCTATCCTTTTCAATAAAGCCAATAGATAGTCTTTTATGACTAATAATCAATTATATCCAGTCATCAGGGCCATCGTCACTTGCATAAGACTTCACAGGACTATGAACTTCTACAAAATCTGCTTCCTGGTCTTTAATAACTACTTCCTCATCCTCCTCAGGTTTTGTTGCCTCCTGCAGACACATCAAAGAATATCATTATTGTACATAAGGGTGCCGAGTAGCATCAGGAGTTGCGGGCATGGCATAACCAAAGAACGATGACACTTTGCTATAAAAGCATTAACCATAACTAGAACTAGCAAATAAGTACGATCATTTCATATTTAAACTTCAAATATCTAAACAGTGCACTAGCACCAGTTCTGTCACAAAGAGCATTTGTATCTTAGCAGAAGATAGAAGAAAAGATTACCAAAATGCTTACATTAGTTTCTAATAAATAGAAAGTAGAATGTTGCATAAGAGACAGTACAATAAGCCAAATGATCTAAATATAGATTCAAAAACTTTTTGCTTGATTGAAATAAGCAAAATTCAAATGATCTAAATATAGTGCACACTTGCTGAAGTTACAACATTTGGTTAATTCTGTCGCATACATGGATCATTGTTCCAAGTAAAATATTATAGCAACTCTCACTGCAAAAGTTATATCATCCCAGCAAGACCAAGTAAATATAACATTCTCTATAAAATGAATATATCCCATGAACTAACAATTAATGAAAAGGTATACTGAAGTAATAGATGTGCTAGAAGGCATAATAATTAAAACAAGAACAATTAGCTCCCACTACCAAAACCTATAGAAAAATTACTTCAGTACTCAAAGACAACAAGCTCAAATTTCCACAACAAAAGCCAAGTTAAACTCCAAAATTTCATCAGCAACCCAACAGTAAACAACTACACATTCCACAACCCATCAGCCACCAAACAGCACATAACCAAATGAGCAAATAAGCAAACTTATCCCACATTTTCAAAGCAACCAAACAGTAAACAAAAAAACCAAAATTTTAAAACTTTCTAAGCAAATCAAATAGAAAATTCCACCTTGTCAAAGGCAACAGGAACAATCTTCAAGCTCTGGGACTCTTTATCAAACACCCCAAGTGCATAACTACAGTGGATTCACCAGAATAGTTAGACCCAACAAAATCCACATTAGACCCAGTTGGGGTTACCACCATCTCAATCGATGCAAGTAAAAAATGAGAGAGAGAGAGAGAGATAGAGATTGTGCTCACCTGAGCAAAATACAGCAGCTGAGAGATGGGAGACCAAGAGAAAATCGAATGGAGGCTGAGAAAATGAAGGAAACTGCGAAATTTGAATCAGCACGAACAAGATTAGTAATCAATTCGAAGAACCACAGCAAACTTACCGATTAAAACATGATTGGAGGCTGAGAAAATGAAGGAAAATTTGAAAACCCTAGTCTGAGGACTGAGGAGAGAGAGTCGAGAGGCAGAGAGGGGCTAGTTTTTTTTTTTTTTTTTTGATGCGGCTAAGTTGAATTTGGGTTTATTATTTTTGGGTTAAACGGGGCTCAATGGGTATTTAGTTAAAGCTCAATAATTAATGGGTCTAATTGGGTTAATGCCCATTTAACCCAAATAATAACTGGGTGGGTTTGGGTTTAATTAAGGTGGGTGGGTTTGGGCGGGCAAGTGTGTTTGGACTTATTTTGCCACCCCTAATTACAAGAGAGGTTTCAGGGTTTGCGGGGTTAGTTCGGTTTCTCATTCACTCTCATCTCATCTCTGACTTTGAACTGAAGCTCATTATCTCTCTCAGTTCACTCTCTCAACTCCGGTTAGTCTGGTGATTAAACTCCGGTATCTCAACTCCGGTATCTCAAATCACTCTCTTAACCGGCCTGATTATTTTATTAAAAACCCACACCTTGCCTCTCTCTCTCTCTCAGTTACTCCAATCACTCCATCTTTCAGCTCTCATCTCATTTCTCAAAACTCTCTCAAGCAAACTCTCTCAACGTTGTGCTCCGGCCGCTGGGTCGTGGTTGTGCTCCAGCCTCGTGGATCGAAGTGGCTTTCCGTGGATCGTGGTTGTGCTCCGGCCTCGTGGATCCAAGTGGCTTCCCTCACCTCCACTCCGCCGTTGGGTCGTGGTTGTGCTTCGGTGTGCGTTGGTATCGGGGTTGAGATCGGTGTGTGGTTTCGACGTTTGGGTAGTTGGATTTGGGTTTGGTGGGTTTCGGCGTTTGGGTTGCTGGATTTCAGGGGTCACGGTGGAGATGGTGGTGGTGGTGGGTCGTTTTGCTGGTGGTGGGTCGTATCGGCGTGGGTTCGATTTGTGATTTGTGGTTGTGGGTTTGTTTTGTGGTGTGCTGTGGGTTTGCTTTGTGGTGGCTGTGGGTTTGTTGGTGATGCTGTGTTAGTGCCTTGGTGGTGGTTGTGTTGCATTTTTTTTTTTTTTTTGGTCTGGGTTGAGGTAAAAGATTGGAGATTTGGGTTAGTTTTTTTTTTTTTCCTGTTGTGGACTGGTGGCCGGTGGTGGTGGTGGTGGTTGTGGGTGTGGCTAATGGTAGAGGTGGTTGTAATTGGTGCTGTGGATGTTTTTTTGGGTAGTGAGATATATTATTTTATTGTAGTGGTTATATTATTTTATTGTGATATTTATATTATTTTATTGTGTTGAAAGCTAAAATAGATCCACTGTTGCAGCATGTATGTAGGTAAAATGGATAAAATAACTTTTGTTGGAGTTAAAAAGCTAAATTTTTAGCTCCACTGCTATGGACGCTCTTATTTTAGGGTCATTCTACGGTATCACTATTTTTTTAGTGGGTACCGTACCACTTTAAATCTTGACCGTATATTTTACATGTCTTAATCCTGACCATTTATTTATTTTTAATAAAAACTAGTTACCGAATAAGCAGGTAATGTATAAAAGCAAAAACACATCGAAAAACAAACAACGAAGTCTTTTCTTTCTCGCGTTCTTCTCTCCCAAACTGAAAACCTAGCAAGAGTTGTTCTTCTTCTTTCACCGGTGGCCCAAGAGAGAGAAGGAATCAGCATTCTCTCCTTCAAGAACTCTTTCAAACCTGATGACCTAGATTCTGTCTCCATTCTCAAGTGGATCTCTGTTACTGACCTGTGACTGTGAGCTTTCTTCAATTCTTTTTACTCTTAGTTTTTTTAAGTCTTATGATCTTATCAATTTGTATTTGATATTGGGTCTTTCTTTTTTCTTTTTTCCTCTGTTTCAAAATCCTCTTATCCATGGCTTAGTTCCAATTCGATGCTGGAAC
>JARYZH020000679.1:0-88430 GCA_030021035.2 Notholithocarpus densiflorus
GGTCCAACTTAGTATTATAGGGTTCTTGCTAGTTGCTTCTGAACCCTGCATGTCACGTGCATGGATATATTTAGAAGGTGCTGTTGTGTTTTACTAGTGGTGTATTGGGTAATGGGTTCATGTGTCTATGCACTCTCCTTAAAGTATGTACACAATGGGTGATTAATTAATCGAGACTGGTAGGGCTTCTACTGTGTTAAGCTGCTAACTCTGTTTTTTTTTTTTACCCCTTCCTCTATTGCACCTCATAAAATAGTAATGGATGGTTGAAATTGAAAGTTAAAAAAAGAAACTTTCAATCTCAACCATTGAAGTAAAAATGTTTAAAAAATAATGTGTGTGGAAATGGGATAATTGCACCCAGTGCAATACCTAAGTATTACACCGGATCCAAATCCCTTCTTTTGTTTGTTTAAATTAAGGATTTTTTTTTTTTTTTTTTTTTTTCAAATGCTAAAACACAAATTTCATTAAGGGGTGAAGTTTCATCAAATTGAGGCATGCAAATTATACGAATTAAAATAATTATTTTCCGTAAATTTGCACCCATTTGGTACAGTTTGATAGTTTATTTTTTAGTTTTCAAAAAATATAGTTGCTTGACTTTTGACTTTGATCCAAACAAAAATTACTGTAGGTGTAGCTATAAGGGGTGAAGTTTAAAATTTTATATATAATTGTTTGAAAGGATGTCTCCACTAAGTATCCATGGCTGAATGGTTAAAGCACTCAACTCATAATTGGCAAAGTCATAAGTTCAATTCATACTGGATGCACACCAATAGGAAAAATAACTATGCAGAATTACTGGCAAGTGGGATGAGAACGTGACGATTTTAGACTAAAGTGGAGTAAAGATCAAATTAGATCCTTGTAAATAAATAAAGGTTTCAATCAGTACTTTCAAAACTCTAGACACAAAATAGGTAACTGAGACAAACTTTAAGGAATATGTTTTGTGTTTGCCCTAATAAAAAAAAAGGGTTAATGTTGCATAAAAATTACATGCAAGCTATTACCACATGCAATTGACATGAAAAAGAAAAAGAAAAAAAAAATCACTTTCTCGACTTGAAATTGCTTAAAAATTTTCTATTCTAGTTTTCCTGATTAGAAAATATTGGAAAAATACAGCGACATAAAAAAATAAGAATAAAGAAAAAGGACCAAACTCTAAATCATTTTACACACTTTGAAGATTTGATTACTACTTTCGAATTTCTAGAAACCGAATTGAAAAATGGACCAAACTTTGAGGACAATACTTGTTTGCAAAACAAAATGAAACTTGCAACCTATTTTTAAGCCCAAAAATTACCAAATGTCTCAAGGCCCATTTCACACGAAGGGTTGGGTGGGCCTATGGCACTTCTTTTTTTGGTTTTTTTTCCTTTTTTTTTTAAATGTATCATACTTCAACATGGGATTAGTGAATCTCGATAGGGGTGGAATTAGCTCATATTAAAACTCAATAATCCTGCTAAGCCCGAGAATGAAATAGTCAGTTAGCTAGGATAAAAACTCAATCATCCTGCTAAGCCCTAGAATGAAATGTCAAGCTTAAGGAAAATATGTTGGTCTGTAGTAGTTTTTACTTGGTATCCCTTAAAGGTTGTCACATTTCATCTTAATTTCTATGTAAAGAAATATAATAAAGAAAGAATGTTGTCTAGCTTCCCTGGTCACTCCAGCTCGAGTCAGTCCCACTCATCTCACAGCATGTGAAGCCCACAACTGCATGAATGAACCACTCCATGGAATCGATACGTGCTATAGGTGACTTAACCCATATGTTTCCAGCCTTCTCTCATTTTGAATCCAGGGCTTGATAGCTAGGTTTACGATGTCAACTATAAACCGTGATTGCCAGTCCATTAGCTAGACTTATCGTGTAGACTAAATCATGTTTTCCCGGTCCATAATATTGGATTCATCCGTGAAGCTAGAGACATTTCAAGTACCAAAGTCCATACTACGGGATAGAGGAAATATTTTATCCAAACAAAAGAAAATTCCAACCCTTGCGCTTTGTAGTAGGCTCTCATTTCTTATTTTACAGGAAAATGCATATGGCACATCAGCAGTCCCATTAACAACAAAAGCTGCAAATGAATTGTCTGTTAGGGTTTTTAGACCCCTTGGTTGATTTTAGAATGGGACTAATCAATTTCAAATAATTAACCAGTTATGAATTTAGATTGATTTCAAGTTAATTGTCACAGATTAAATATATCACCAATAAAGCAATAAAACAGTTGTAAACTCTATAATTTTAGGTTGGCAACCATGAACAATTCTAACCTCTTAAACTTAGTTTGTCTAATTGTTTAGTGTTGAAATATTTAGTTAAACAAGACAAATGAAGTTTAAAACAGATGAAAAAACTGAAGAAATCAGAAAAATTAAAGTGTAGATAAGATTCACTTATCTTGATTGGTCGAGATGCACATCTCGACCGACCAACATTCATGCAGATTGCAAATTTGATTTTTCTTCTCAACCATTTGATCTAGGGTTTTGATGGATCTTAAGTATATATAAATACAAACCCTAGAGCATGTTTTTATTAATTCAAGAGGGTAGTGTTCCGTACATAGATCTGGAGATTTTCCATACCCTTTTGAAGCTATAGCTGGAAACCTTATGTAAACAACAAATCCAGTTATAAAGCAAAGTTGCTGCATTCAGTCAACCACAGTTGCTGATCTAAATATTTGAGTGGAGATGTCAAAGTCACAAACTAGTGTTTGTGTGCAACAATTTCACAATAGAAGAGTGTGGATTCAAAGCTACATGTGGTCATGACCAGTAAGTATTACTTGAGGTAGTAGTAGATTTAGGGTTAAGTCTATTGTACAAATTTGAATTCTATTAGTGAAATATTGCCTTGAGAATTGTTTAGGTTAAATTTTCCCCATGTTTTTTACTTTAGAACCACAATATCAAAAGTTTTATTAGGTCATCATTCTTGGTGTTCATGTGATCTATGCTTGTTTGGTGTGTTAATAATTTTAATCAAGATCATAATTAATCTAATTAATTATTTGATTAAAAATTGAATAAATCTAAGACAATTGGGGTCTAAAACCCTAACAACAGTAAATCCAACAAAAATAACAGAAGACAGTATGGTGGTGACCCAAGAAAACTTGTGAAACTATGGTTTCATATTGGAGAGGATTTAACCTAAACAATCCTTAAAGCAACATACCATTAATAGAATCGAAGTTTGTACAATAAACTCAACCCTAAATCTACTGCTACCTCATGTAATACTTACTGGCGTGACCGCACATAGTTTTGAATCCACGGATTCTTATATAATGCTTTGTTTCACACAAACCCCCTGCTTATGACTCTAAGATCCACTCTCAAATATTTAAATCAGCAACTGCGGTTAACTGACTACACACAAACTTTCCTGTTTGTAACTCCAAGCAATCAACTTGAAGGTTTAGATCACCAATTGTTGTAGATTGGATTGCTCTATGGCTTCATACAAGATCTGCAATGTGACAGCTGCAACACCATGTTGATTTTTCTATATATGTTCTTGAACTCTCACAGGTTTAATAGGTGGAGGCTCAAATTTATTCCCTAAAAAGCTTAGGATTTCCGCCTTTCTAACCTCTTAATAAGTCTTGCTTAATGAAACTTTATATAGACTCTTCATTAGGGTTACAAAATTCCACGTGTACAGCTGACTTAATAAATCACGTCATATTTGAAAAAAAAAATATATTGAATCAGGGAGTCTCGATTGGTTGAACTTGCAATCGAACTGGTGTCAAACTAATCTCAATTGGTTAAGAAAGGTGTCCACCCAGCAGTCAAACTGACAGAAAATCAGTTTTTTTAAGGAAATCTTGGGCTTTTGTCTCGAAACTTATTAATTTACATTAAAATTTCAACAAAACTCAATCTTTTTGGTCATCGGTTGCCAACACCTACTCCATTGGACCTACCATTGTTAGTGGAAAACAAGGTTGAATTGCAACTCATGTCTTCCCATTCCTTTTTGGGGAATTTTACCTTTTAGAGATAAACTAATACTATCATTGAACATCGCAATTTAACCACACTAAAGAAAGATGACAAATCACCACTCCAGCCGGACCAGCACCTCGTCATCGTTTTTAGCTCAAATCAATCAACTGGCCGGACATTTTGGAATTGGATGATTCCATTGTCATTTAAGTATTCAACGAATTTATCAATAAGATAGGACCACGCACCTTCAGCATCATAGTTCAATAATGCTAGGTCCACCGTCTGGATGTACAAAGCATGACAAGTTAGTAGTGCTTGCCAGCATCTTGGGACTACCCCATGGGAAAGGAAGACTGCATATACCCAAGAGAATAGTCATATACTCGAAGAAGTCTGGATACCCTTGTCTATAAATAAAAATAAATAAATAAAAAAAGTAGTGCCATGACCAGCATCAAAACCAACAAGACAACTCAATAAGTAACCAAAATCTTAACTAGCCGGATCAAGCATATAGATCAGCAAAATAGTACATTGCACATAAGATCAAATATTTTACATATATCAAAGTTATAATTTACAGAGGGTTCAAATAAATAAAAAATAAGAAATTCTTAAGGATGTAAAGCAATTCAAATATTCAAACAAAATCATATTTTTAACAATTATATATAATTATGGTCACGCTATAATTATGGCTCACTCCTAGAAGCTCAAGTAAGGGTACCAAATCCAAAGAGTGTTTTGGTGGCACGCAATAGACAATGGTAAAAAGGGAATTACCCGTGCTCTTACTAACAGTGTTGCTGTAAGCAAATTCAACTTGAGACAAGGCAAGATCCCACTGCTTGGGCTTCTCTCTAGAAATGCACCGGATTAGATTATCTAAGGTTCAGTTGACAACCTCTGTCTAGCCATCGGTCTGAGGATGACTAGTGCTGCTATAATTAAGGGATGTATCAAACTGTCTCCACAAAGTCCTCTAAAAGTGACTGAGGAACTTGGTATCACGGTCAAAGGTAATGGATTTGGGCACTCCATGCAAACGCTTTACTTCTTTGAAGAACAGATTGGCTATTTGAATGGCATATGAGGTCTTTCTACTTTTTATGAAATGAGACATCTTTGAATGCCTGTCAACCACAACAAAAATAGAATCCATAACTCACTGGGTTCGAGGGAGACCCAGTATAAAATCCATGGAGAGATCCTCCCAAGGTGCTTGAGGAATCAGTAGTGGCATGTACAGACTAGTGTTTTGAGACTGCCCCTTAGCTATGTGGCATATAGTGCACTTCCTTACATGATTGCCCACATCTTGTTTGAGCTAGGGTCAATAGTACCACTCCTCCACAAGTGCTATTGGTTTGTCTCACTCCATATGACCACCCAAACTTCCGCCATGCAACTCCCTAACAACCTGTTCCCTTAAAGAACTTCGAGGAATACATAGTTGATTCCCTCTAAAGAAAAAACCATCTTGCAGGTGTATGTCATCCACAACAAAGTTAGTATGTTGACATTGACTATAAACCTTTCCAAAATCCTCATCTTCCTCATATAGCTCCTTTAGATACTCAAACCCAAGTAACTTTTGTTCGAGTGTAACTAGTAAAGAAGCTCGTCGACAAAGTGCATCTGGTACCTCGTTAGTAACACTAGATTTATGCTTTAAGGAGAATGAAAAACGTTGTATGTATGCAACCCACTTGGAATGCATTCTATTGATGGCAATCTGACTATTAATAAATTGCAAAGCTTGATGATCTCTAAACAACACGAACTCCCTCAGGACTAAGCAGTTCTCCCAATGCTTTAAAGTCTGCACCAAAGCATATAACTCCAACTCATAAGTAAACCACTTGCTTCGTGACTCAGAAATTTTTTCACTAAAGAAAGCCACTAACCTACCTTCCTATGATAATACAACACCAATTCCAACAATTGATGCATCACATTCCACTTGAAACAATGCTTCAAAATTAGGCAGGGCTAAAACTAGAGTAGTACTCAGCTTTTCCTTGATCAATGCAAAGCTTTGTTCTGCTGCCTCTCCCCAAAAGAACTTCCTCTTCTTCAAGCATGCTGTGATGGGGCTACTATGCTACTAAATTCCAAACAAACCTCAAGTAAAGGTTGTTAGGCCACGAAAACTCTGCACATCGCTCACTGTTTTTGGGCTCCCAAATAGCACGGACCTTTTCCTCATCGACATAGAATCCCTCAACATTTACTACATACCCCAAGAACAGTAACCTATCTGTGAAGAAACTACACTTCTTGAAGTTGACATACAACTTGTTGGCCAATAAAACCTTTAGCACCTCACGCACATGATTGTAATGAGTAGCTTCTGTCTTAATGTATATTAGGATATCGTCAAAATAAACAACTATAAACTTCCCAATAATTGGTTTCAATACCTAATTCATAAGACGTATGAACGTACTAGGAGCATTTGATAAGCCAAATAGCATAACCATCCACTCATAAAGTCCCTCTTTTGTCTTGAAAGCTGTCTTCCACTCATCACCGGTTCGAATATGAATCTGGTGGTACCCACTATTCAGATCCAATTTGGTGTAACACTTGGACCTACTTAGCATGTCAAACATATCATCCAATCGAGGGATACAGAATCGATACCTGACTGTAATCTTGTTGAGGGCTCGACTATCCACATACATGTGCTAGCTTCCATCCTTCTTGGGTGTCAATAGGGCAGGTACTGCATATGGACTCATGCTCTCTATAATCTGTCCCTTACTAATTAAGCAGTTCATCCACCTGACCTTGTAAGATCTGGACCTCCTGCAGATTCATCTGGTAATGTAGCGAGTTTGGTAGGCTAGCTCTAGGGACCAAATCAATGTGTTGCTGAATGTCACGTATCAATGGCAACCCTACAGGTAGCTCATCTAGAAATAGTTCTTCAAACTCCTTAAGTAATGGTTGCACTGCTGCTAGTATTTCAGGTGCTGCTTTGGGCCCACCATCAGTCACCACAACTGCAAATTCCTGCTTTGATTCCCTAGCTTCCTTGCCAAATGCATCCTCATTGCAAACTAGAAGAAGCAACGGCTTCCCTTCCATTTTAGAAGCTTTGAGTACACTACCCTCCTTGATAGGACCAAGGACAATTTCCCTGTCATTCTTAAAGAACACATACACATTGTCCCTACATCTATGGGTAGCATCTACATCATACTACCATGGCCTTCCCAAAATTAAATGACACACATCCATCTCAACAACATCACAAAGCACCTCATTTACATAACTCTTACCCATCAAAAAATTAATTCGACATTGATGAGTAATAAAAGTTTTCGTACCTTTCTTAATCCAGCCTATTCTGTTTAGAGAAGGGTGTTTCTCTTTCTTCAACCCCAATTTGGCAACCAGACTCTTGGAAGCAATATTCTCCACACTACCGCTATCAATAATGAGGTCCTCAACCCTCTTGTTGATGGTACATCGTGCCCGGAAGATCTCTTGTCACTGATCGTTCAACTCCTTCCTTGGTGTGAGCAACAGCCTCTGAATGACTAGGAAGTCCCTCCTTCAGGGAAGACCCTCTTCATCATCCTGGATCTCATTAGGGGTAAAGGAATAGGGATCTGCACCTGCAACTCCTACATCATCTTTATTCTCTACTTCAGCCTCCCCTTGCACTTGCTTTACGAAATTCACAATAGCCTGCTTAGGACATGAGTGAGATCAATGCCCTGGTTCACCACACCTGTAACATTTATCCCCAATTGGTCTGGCATAGGGATTGGCACTGGCTCCTTGTCGTCCTATGAAAACTGTTGCTTTGCCCTTTGGATGACTACTACCACTACTAACCTCCTTGATACCCAAAGGTTGCGATGGTTGTGAGAACACTGGTTGCTTCCCCTTGTTGGTTGTAGAGCATGCAGAATCAAGAGAACTCTGGTTAGCATACTGGGACTTCATGTTGGTTGTACAGCTTCATTAAGTACATATAGGGTTTGTAAGGAAACCCATTCCCGAATTCCTACTCGCAACCCATTCACAAACTTAGCTATTCATTGATCCTCTGTCTCTGCCAAGTCGTTATGATTGGCCAGCCTATCAAACTCTCCCATGTAGACATTGACTGTTCTGGAACCTTGTCAACAATCTTGGTATTACTTGAACAATTCCTACTGATAATCCGATGGCAAAATCCGTACCTCCATCAGCCTCCTCATTCACCTCCATGAATGTACTAGGGCTCTCCTCTAATGAGTGTGAGTCAATTGCAAACAATCCTACCAAGCAGATGCTCCCCCTTCAATTTGTAGGCTACTAACCTAACTTGTTTATCTTCCGGAGTCTCCATATAAGCAAAGAACCTCTCCACTGCAGTGACCCAATCCAGAAACTCTTCTATAGTAACATCTCCATTGAAAGAAGGTAATTCCATCTTTACGAGCACATTCCCTAACAGGACCACAATATCCTCCATGAACGTCTTCTTCATACTTATCATTTTCACTATCATCTTCGTCATAGGCTAGAGGCCTATTTCAATTATTATAACCAAGTAGAGGAGGTTCACACGCGTTCCTGTTGTCGCATTCTCCATTGCCGTCATGGTTAGGGTTCCTAGCAAGAAGGGCGGCAACTCCTTACTGTAGATCGCGCATTACTTGCTGGTTCTCCTCACGAAATTGTTGGAACTCAGCCCTAGTGAGGACTGGCTTTTTAACTTCATCGTTGATGAGGTGGTCGCCGTCATGCATATCTGCCGAAAGCTATAAGAAAACAAACACGTTGCTTTCTAAATGGAAAAAGAAACTAAACACGTTAGCTTTTGAATGAAAACCTCGAATCCACGAGGGGTTTCTTGAATCCACCAGGTGATAGGGTTCTAGAATCCACTAGAGAGAAATAGACAAAGTCTTTATTTTATAAATTTGAAAAACTGAACTGCCCTAACGGCTACAATATGTTTAAATAGTAAAAGAAACCCTAGGGCAGTTATGAAAACGCCCAGAAACTCTAATTCGCGCTAATCACGTAATTAGGTGGCAAAATAGTGATTTTTGCCAAAAATAGCGAAATTTAGATAATTGCGGAAATTGAAAATACTATCTCTAGGAGACGTTCCAAAATAGACGAGACTTTATTCTGACTTTTAAACTAAAAGTTATTACGGAAAAACAAATATTACTATAAATAGCAAAAACACTGTTTTCGGGGCCTTAATGAAGAAATTTGCCTAAATTTAGGCAACGCTCATGGCATATGTCATAAGTCTAGATCAGAATTCTGTTTCCCTTCAACCTACTAAATTTCATGCAATTCTAACAATGTCACCCCAATGGCCTCTACTGGCACCCCCTTTTGATGTTGCGTTGTGACTTCCGACGCCCTACTACTCCAGGAAGGCATGTGCTATCTGTTCTACATCAGTTACGTTTCAACTTTTAATATATATATATATATATATATTATATAAAAAATATAGTACCAAACACTTTTTTATTTTGTGTCATTAGTACCCAAAACACATGTTTTCACCACTTTTTAAATCACAGTTTTCACATTGTTTTAAAAACCATGATCTCAATACTACTAATTTAACATACCCTACCCTATTTTCTTCTCTTCCCCTCATTCTATCTCCACCCACCAGCCCTCCCCGTGTTTCTCTCTTTCTCGGTCTCCCTTCTCTCACTACCCCAAACCCTAAATCATTCCTATTCCCCTCACCATTTTTGTCCCTCTTCATGAGACGACAATGCTTAGAGTTCAATCCCGCACCGAGTCACTAGTAGTACCACGGACACACCACACCATTCAAAAGGACGAGGCAATGGAATTTTGGGAATTTTTAAGGCAACGTGAGTAACGAAAGACAATGATGTTGGTGTCCTTCAAATCTCTTTGTTTGATTTCCTCTTCTTCTTTTTTTCTTTTTTTTTTTTTTTTTTTTGGTGAGTTCCATTTTTAAAAATATATAAAAAAAAAAAAAAAATTGGTTTTATTTTGAGTTTTCCCATTTATTTCATTTGGGTTTATTATTGTTTGTTTCTATGATCTGCGTTTTCTTGATTTTTTTTGTTTGTTTCATGAGAAAATACATTAAATAGTTCACAACATAAAATAAAACTAAATTACTACAACTAAGATTGTACTTTACACATTAATATTTAACAGACCCTTAATAGTTCACGACATGAAATAAAAGTAAATTTACTACAAAGTAAATTATATGATTGATCATAATGATTTAAAAGATAATAATGGCAGAACGGTCGATGACGAAGATGAAGCAATTTCTAAACTTGATTGTGTTGATGTAAAGCAAGTATATGAAGGCTCAATTTCTTCGCTTCTAACATATTGCAGTTCTTCATAATTTTGTGGAGCATTTGAAACTTTTCGAATTCCTTGTAACTCAATTGCGACCTCCCTCATTGTAGGGCGATTTTTCCTACTCGAGCGTAAACATCTTTCTGCAAGGTTAGCAACTATGATGACCTCCTCTTTATAACCTTCATTTCGTACTCGATCATCAAGAATATTAAATAGATGGTTCTCTTTCATTGAAAGAACAAAATATGTGGCCAGACTTCTACCTTCTTCTGACCTTGTTAATGAAATAGCTTTTTCTCCAGTTAGGAGCTCAACAAGAACTACTCCAAAGCTATATACATCACTCTTTTCTGTGAATTGGCTTGTTTGGAAGTATTCTGGGTCCAAGTACCCAAAAGTTCCATTTATTAGGGTGGTGACATGAGTTTGGTCAATCGTCACTGTCTTTGATGTCCCAAAGTCCGCAACTTTTGCTTTGTACATTTCATCTAAGAGTATGTTTGTAGACTTTATGTCTCGATGATAAATTGGTGTGGAAGCTGCTGAGTGTAAGTAGGAAAGAGCTCTTGCAATTTCTATGGCAATTCTTAAGCGCATATCCCATGTTAATGGAAACTCTTCATTTTCTTCGTGAAGATATTGGAAAAGCGTCCCATTTGGGATGAACTCATAAACCAACAACGGAACTTCTTTTTCGAAACAACACCCAAGTAACTTAACCACATTTCTGTGGTTGATTTGAGAAAGAATGACAATCTCGTTAATGAACTGTTTGAGATTCTCCTCACCCACTACATTGCACTTTTTAATTGCAATAATGCTTCCATCACTTAACATTCCTTTGTAAACTGTACCCTGCCCACCCTTTCCAAGTATTCTGTATTCACTAAAATGGTCAGTTGCCTTTGCTAACTCCTTCGAACTGAACAATTTTGTATTTTGAACATTGTTTTGAGCCAAAGATAATTGTTGTTGTAACAATGTCTTTATGAAGAATTTTTTCTTGAGCTTGGCTTCATTTCTCTTCTTTATCACTTTGTATAAAGATCGTGTAATTGTGAATAGAAATATTACTCCTAGGATTAGACCAAGAACTGCAAAATTCAAAACAATAAATAAACAAATTATATATATAAATATAAAATGCAGATTTCTATCTATAAAATATGAACATGCAAAATAGATTTTGGTCATAACTACCCTAATATTTAGTAAATTACTAACTCTTTCCAAGTTATGTTCCCACGACCCGGAAGTTCAAATAAGGATAGATCGTAATTAATTTCTTTTTATAAATAAGTTAGAAGTTGAAATCTATGGCTTCCACTTTATTATGATTTGTCTTTATTATTTGGTTAAGATATCAATAGATTTGTTTCTTACAATAGTAATTGATTACGTGCAATGTCACATGTGAAGTAATGTTATTCTAATCACATCATGCCATCTTAGTGAATTGTGAAGATGTTAATACATATTATTATTATGGGCAAGATTTAGGTACAATACTTAGGTGTTGTTCCTTAGGTTCCCCTCTTAAGATTCTACAATGTGGATTTTTTCTCATGGAATGAAAGTGTATTTTCTAGTTAAGTAACCACATGGCTGAATCTTAAGAGGGAAATCTAAAAACAGCACCTAAAGTACTGTACCTAAATTTTTTCCTATTATTATTATGATAAAAACTCATGGGTAGAACTCACCCTTGAAAATCAGCTTGCAAGGAGAGAGTACTCAAGAGCTTATATACACTATGTTTAAGCTTATACTTAATCCATGTAGGACATTAGTATCCCTAATATTAGATCTAATCGGGCATTCATGGCTACAATTGCTTTGAGAAAGGAATCCTATAAGTTACAAAAACTTCGCTCTTGTCCCATGGCTACGAAGCCCATTGCCACCTGCAATCGGTCGAAGTGCGACTCATCCACGCCCTCTTCTGATACCAATTGATACAAACTTATTGATAGAATTCACCCTTATAATCAACTTGCAAGGGGAGGGTACTCAAGAGCTTATATATATATATATATTTAAAATTACACTTAATCCAAGTGGGACAATAGTATCATAACATATTATTATTATTATTTAAAAAAGATGAATCCTAGAGTGTTTGCTACTTTTTTCATAATTTTTTTTTTACTTTTGTACGTTCTTTGTCTTTCCTCGATGATAATGAGAAAAGAAAAAAAAAATTGGATCAAAAGAAAATGACATTCTAGAATTCTATTCTTTTGTTAAAAAATTCTAACATAATTTTACTACGGAGCGCACTCTCAAATTTTTCTGTATGATATTCTTTGTTTTAGGCTTTTAGCATCAGTGAGAGCCTGTTTGGATCTATGTTTGGTGGGCTTAAAAGAGTTGTAAGTCCCTTAAAGATCTTTAATAAAATTCGCTACACATTTATCAATTATGCTCAAGCACGTTTTCTTTTTCCTAATACTCTACACCGAACCACATATCAGAATTTGCCACATGTCCATCAATTTCAAAATTTAAGTTTTTGTTTTGCTTTCCTAAAATAAAATATTAAAAAAAAAAAAAAAAACCTTGTCATTCCCACCCAACCTCCTCCATCGCCACTGACAAGAGACCACCACCCCAACCTCACAAACACTACCGCCAATCCAAGCATTTCTTTGGCACCAACTTCCCCATTCTTGTTGTGCCCCTCATCATCGAGATGGACAGTAGCCAATGTTGTATATATAGGTATATACAAGATAAGTTGTAATATATAAAAATATGGAGAGTATATCATATGAATAAAATGATAAGTAAAAGATCATGATTAAGGATTTCAACTAATTGCAAATCTTGTTCAATAGGTTGAATCGATGGTGGACGATTTCTAGCCAATTCATGTTCAACTAGTCAAAAGTTGAAGAAGAACAGTTTTTGCAAAATTCCTAGTGACTGTTAGGGAATTTCTGGCCAATTTTACAAATTTCTGGCCAATTCATGTTTGACAACTTTTCCTTCTCTCATACTGTTAGGGAAGGTAATACATTTATACATGCCATAACCTAGAGAAAGCAAGACTTTCTTTTCCACTTGAAGTCTGGATAAAGCTTGTTCCTCCAAGTATAAATAATTCTATAATGGCTGATTTACCAGTCCTTGAATAATATTCATGATGTTTTTCTTCTCAAAAAAAAAAAAAAGTGCCCCTCATATTTAACCATTTTATGAAATAATAGCTTTAGAATATCATGTAACATAGCAAATTTGTTGTTATTAAAATTATTGCATGTGCTGCTCGTTAGGTCTAATACACTCATTGTCACTTGTAACACGAAATGTCATTGACCCTTAGGCTATAAGCAGCGACAATCAAGTTCAATTATGTTCTTCTCAAAAAAAAAAAAAAAAAAAATTGTTTCTTTTAACACTTCTCTCTCAAAATTCATTTTATATTCTGAATGTTAGATTCTAAAAGTTTAGAACAATTAGAAAATCGTAAACACAAACTTGTCTAGATATAGATCCTAGAGTCTATAGGTATTATCAGACAATGCTCAAGGTGATACAAGTCAAGATTCAAGAATATACAAGCTGCAGAAAGAAGAATTCGAAATCTGCCTGGTTCGATCGATCGAAAGACAGGCTCGACCGATCGAAACACGTATTTGCAGAATTCTATTTCAACCCAAACTCTACTTAAACGTATTGGGTTTCAAGTAAAACACTACTAGTATATAAAAGAAACCCTAAGCATGTTTTTATAAGGCTTTTTAGAGAGAGAAGAGTGTGCCTCTTTCGTATCTAGGGTTTTGTACCCAAAAGCTCTCTAAAGTCTTCTACCGGTGTTAATCCTTGAAGAATCTTAAGATCTGATGTTGTAGAAGTTGCTACGTACAAGATCAACGTCTAAGGAGATCCAAAATCTTTGAGTGAAGTCTCAAAGTCACAAGTGTGGATGCTTGTGTTGCAAAGGCTTAATAGAGAAGGAGTCCATGGATTCGGAGCTTGCACGTGGTCGTGTCAGTAAGTTCTACATGTGGTAGCAATAGGATGTTAGTGGTCTAAGTCTTATTGTAAACTTCGATTCTTTATAGTAGATTTGTTTTTTACCTTGAGGATAGCTAGGTTAAATCATCCCTCGGTTTTAGGTTTTCCTAGGTCATCATATCATTGTATTCTTTATTTTTTCGCTGCTTTACATGATATGACTTTATTGTTTTAACCTAGATCTGAATAATAAACCTAAGTATTCACTTGGTTAAACAATCTAGTTTACAGGGATCTAAAAACTAACAAGTGGTATCAGAGCGGGTTAGCTCTTGATTTAGGTTATTATACCTAGAGTTGATCCTTGATCCTTGTTATCATGAATAATTTTAAGTGTTTTACTGTTTTTTTTTTTTTTTTTTTTTTTTTTTTGAGAAATAAGTGTTTTACTGTTTTTGATTGTGATGTTTTGAATAAAAAGGACACTATTGTTTCAGCTGATCTTTTTGAGGCTTGTGAAAGGAATTTGCAGAATTTCAATCTCTCTTAGAAGATTGGTGTAATCCCTCAAATACACTCTACTTCTCATGGATTTTCACCTACAAAGCCGAAGACTCGTGCTATATGGATGAGAAAAGATTCTCTAAGGTGAGTGTTGTTTACTTGTCCCTAATTTAATTCCTTCAATTGTTTGTGGATATGTTTTGTTTCTGTTTTTGGTTGTTTTGTTTTTTAGGTTTTTTTTATTAAAAAAATCCAAAAACATTGAAAATTTTCAAAAAGACAAAAATATTTTATTTTGTGTTACATGAGTTATAATATCACTCTCTTGATTTAGAACATGCTTGACATTGTGGAGAAACTTGAATAGTATGTGTTATATAAGTGCTAAGCTATTTATGATTTTGTGTGAGTATGTACTAGTTTGTACATATACTCATGGGTTAATTAAGAAATTGATATTTTTTGTTTGTATACCCTCTATAGCTTTTTAGCACTATCATGCATGGCTTTGCATTGTTCATTTAGCACAATGTGTGCTTTTTGTTTTTGGTCATAAAATTTTTTTAAAACCAGAAAGATTGTTATTTGTTTTGTATTACATATCATGGATGTGTAGTTAAGGTTGGCAATATTATCTTTGCATAACATGCCTATGTACCTTGTTTAGCTTAGATGAGCTTATTTTTTCTGCACTTTGCTAGTTTTAGTTATGTAGTGCATGTTGTGTGGGAGTTGTTTATAGTTTTTGATCACATGATCTTGATTTTAAAGTCACATGCTTTTGATCGTAAGGACTAAAAAATCTTAAGAGAAAGGCATAAATAACCATCTCACCACTGTTTACTAGCCAATCATGAACACCTTAGTGCATATCGTAAGATTTTGTGCTCGAGAAAGTGTATCACATGCACAAAAAGAAAATAAGGTGTAGCCTTAAAATAAAAAAATAAAATAAAATAAAATAAAATAAAAAAGGCAAAGAAAAAAAAATGCATGTATACTATAAGGCTAAAATAAAAATAAGAAATTAAAAAAAAATACATGATTGCAAGCTTGTTTTATAGAAGATATGGGAGTTATTTGATGTAACTCTTTAGGTGATAGTCACTCTCAAATTTATGTGATGAATAATGTAGAAATTGTACTTGATTACTATCTACAAATCACCCCACATGTATCTCATGCTCATACTAGTTGTACACACATCACAAGTAATTTTTTACTAAACTTTGTACATGAGATTGTGTGAATCTAATTTGGCCATCCGAGATTATGCACTTTGTGATGTTTGATGCAAAATTCCTTAAGGTTTGGCAAAAATTATGTTTTTGATGATTAAAAACCTTGTTTTTTAAAAACATTTAAACTCATTCTCATGCATTTCATTCATGAATTTCCTTGGTTTGAGTAGTTTCTGCATAATTTTCTGCAAATTTTCAAAAAATTCAGTTTTCCAGAATTTCGATCGATCGAGTGTGATTTTCGATCAATCGAAAATTTCCAGATTTTTCAAGTCTAGCTTCTGCCTACTCGATTGGTATTCAATTGATGCTCGACCGATCGAAACTGAAAAATTTTCAGTTTTTAAGTATTTGACAATCTATTTTTTCATGCATCATTTATGTTTAGGATTCACATGCATTGCATTGTTTTCTGTATCCATCTTGCATTTTTGCAGTCATATATCTCATTGTTTTCACACATAACATGCATACACTTTGCTAAATTGGGTATTCAACTTGATCTAAAAATTGATTGATTAATTTTTGAGTCATTTGTACATTTTAGTATATGCTATTTTTATGTATGAATTGCAAAAAATATTTTTCTTAAGAGATATGATGGATAATGAATGTGCAAATATGTTCTCTACTCATGCAACTGTTTATGGGTCACATAGTGTCAAGTTTACATTTATTGAAAAAGAGAATATTTTTCTTCATGTGTATCCTCAACTTAGTTTTTAAGTTTGGTTTGTGTGTCTTTATTTTCCCACCTCCTAAATTTTCCCCAAAACTGTTTTATCCCAAAACTTGTTTTGTTTTTCCTATTTTTATCGGGGGGAAAGTTTTTTTTTAACCTTTGTTGTTCTTAGAGGAAGTTGTTGCTCTTCATAGGGGGAGTTGCCTTTATTCTCTAAAGAGCTAAATTGTTTTGTGTTCTCTTGATTCTCTATTTTCTCTTGACTTTTGTTATCTATGTTTTCTGTTTACTCATTGTTTGAGTTGACTTTGTCAATACGTGACAAAAAAGGGGAGAAATAGATGAAATGTGGGAATCCTATTTGTTTTGTTTAGGGAGAGTTGAAATTGTTTTTGAAATGGGGAGAAAATAAAATTTTTGATGTATCTAACTTAAGGGGAGAGTTAGTTTGTTATTTGCTTTAGTTTGATTATTTATTGTTTATATGCCTTTCTTTCCACATATGTGGTGATGTGTTCTTTTCAGTGTTTTTAGGAAAGACAGGTACATTTTGATCAAGACCTTCTATCTCTTCTTGCAAGTTCTAGGATAGGAGTCTTAGATTAGAATTTTTGTTGTATTTGGGCATTTTATTGTATTGGGTTGTTCTTGTATTTGAGCATTTCATTTTGTATGTAAGTTTTGTCACGAATTGCCAAAGGGAGAGATTGTTAGGTTCTAAAAGTTTAGAACAATTGACAAATCGTGAACACAAACTTGTCTAAATATAGATCCTAGAGTCTATAGGTATTATTAGACAATGCTCAAGGTGATACAAGTCAAAATTCAAGAATATACAAGCTGCAGAAAGAAGAATTCGAAATTTGTCTGGTTCAATCGATCGAAAGACAGGCTCGACTGATCGAAACACGTATCTGCAGAATTCTATTTCAACCCAAACTCTACTTAAACATATCGGGTTTTAAGTAAAACACTACTAGTATATAAAGGAACCCTAAGCACGTTTTTATAAGGCTTTTCAGAGAGAGAAGAGTGTGCCTCTTTTGTATCTAGGGTTTTGTACCCAAAAGCTCTCCAAAGTCTTCTACCGGTGTTATCCTTGAAGAATCTTAAGATCTGGTGTTGTAGAAGTTGCTGCATACAAGATCAACATCTAAGGAGATCCAAAACCTTTGAGTGGAGTCTCAAAGTCACAAGTGTGGGTGCTTGTGTTGCAAAGGCCTAATAGAGAAGG
Source organism: Notholithocarpus densiflorus (assembly GCA_030021035.2). Taxonomy (NCBI): domain Eukaryota; kingdom Viridiplantae; phylum Streptophyta; class Magnoliopsida; order Fagales; family Fagaceae; genus Notholithocarpus; species Notholithocarpus densiflorus. Next base: position 17,942 of record JARYZH020000679.1, read on the forward strand.
AGTCCATGGATTCGGAGCTTGCACGTGGTCATGCCAGTAAGTTCTACATGTGGTAGCAATAGGATGTTAGTGGTCTAAATCTTATTCTAAACTTCGATTCTTTATAGTGGATTTGTTTTTTACCTCGAGGATAGTTAGGTTAAATCCTCTCCAAGTTTTTTACCGGTTAGGTTTTCCTGGGTCATCATATCATTGTGTTCTTTATTTTTCCGCTACTTTACATGATATTACTTTATTGTTTTAACCTAGATCTGAATAATAAACCTAAGTATTCACTTGATTAATTAATTAGGTTAAACAATCTAGTTTACAAGGATCTAAAAACTAACTCTGAATTTAATGGGTATAGTTTTCAAAAAGAAAAATAATAATGAGTATGGGACATACCTACTAGAATCATATTCCGGATCATATTCGGTTGTTGAGAATCTTGAGATTGCTTGTTGTTGCAAGTGTAACTTCCATTTGTATTCACACAATCGAACTTGCTTTGACAATTATTGAGATGATTTTCTTCACATTCATTTATATCTGATAGTATAACAAACAAATTTAATTAGTAAATAATTATTATTATTGTTGTTATTATTGGAATAAAAATCTTTATTGTCCACTTTCTCAAGAGTTCTAAAAATAATCTTATTATCTAATTAACAAAGATTAGCAATAAGACAAACAAGGGTGCTAGGAATGTCTAGATTCTTAAGCACCCATATTCTAAGAAGGCGGAAACATAAAGAGACTAAATGCATAAAAGAATGTTGATAGCAAAATCTAAAGTTAAAAGGAATTTAATTCCTTTAAATTCTCGAAGCTCTCTGACTTGTCTAGTCGGAAGCTAGAGAAGTAAAGTCCAACTTTTATTTTGTCTTTATATATGCATTTTCATTAGCCAAAAACTTTCAAAAAAAATTTAAATAAAATGGCTAAAAGGATTTATTTTACTTATTATATATTATCTATATACACAATAAAACTTTTTTATTTTGAGAAACAATATACTATAAAATTTAAACTTATGACATTTACTTCATAATAATTTTTTCTTTATAGGAAATACTCTATGATAATTGTTCTTTATAATAATTAAAGATATAATTTAACAAAATTTATATTTTAAGGTTTTGTAGCCTGTAATAGGAGGCAAGTCGGTACCAAATTTTATTGCATGCAATACAGGTGCCGCAAACGTTAATTAGTTTGGAGCATTTTTGTGTGAGAGTAGTAAAACATATTTTTTAACTAATTTTGAAGAAAGCCATATACCAACCAAAACAGAAAAGTAAACTAACATGGACCCGAGTGGCTAGGACAGAAACTGTTGGGAATATTCAGGGTACTGATGAAACTATAGGAAGTGGCAAAAGAAGTTTTTCGCAGGTTGAGGATCATTCTGAGTTACCTTGCAAGAGGCAGCAGGTTCCAAGGAGTGATAAGGACACATCTTTAATGGTGGAGGCTGATATTCAGCCCCGCCAAAAACCATGAATTGCTTAGTGTAGAACTGTCATGGGCTTGGGAACCTACGTACAGGGAAGGAGCTTGGAGAGATTATCCAGGCAAAAGATCCCTCTGTTGTGTTCATTGCCAAAACACTAACAGATGAAGCAAGACTAAATAGGGTTTTATGTAATATTGATTTTGATCAAAAATGGGTGGTTCCAAGGGAAAGCCGAGGTGGTGGGCTTGCACTTTTCTAGAAATCTTCAGTTAATCTTACAGTTGAGGATTCTTCTATATATTTTATTGACACATGTATTGATAAGAACACTAATAATGCTTGGCGTTTCACTGGTTTTTATGGGGAACCAGAGACTTCTAGACGATTTGAGGATTGGGATAGTCTAAGAAGATTGAAGCCTAGTACAAATGTTCCGTGGTTTGTGTCTAGGGGATTTTAAAGAGATTGTTAAACAAGATGAAAAGTTGGGTGGGGCTCTCCGCAATCATCATCAAATGCAATTATTCCGCGAGGTAATAGAAGAGTGTAGGTTTATGGATTTAGGTTTTGTTGGACCTCGTTTCACTTGGAGCAAACACTTTGAAGATGGGCATTCTATTTGGGAGAGACTTGATAGGGGTTTAGCTACGAACAACTAGTTCCTTAAATTCTTGGGTTCACGGGTTCAACATCTTCATTGTGATTCCTCAGATCATCCCCCTCTCCTCATAAATCTGTCGGGTCTTGATCCATTGCCAAGGAAAAAGACTTTTAGATTTGAAGAAATGTGGTTGTCTGATTCTCGTTGTGCTGAGACAGTTGAAGCTTCCTGGCAGTCGGGCATGCATGATGTAGGAGACTATGCTATTCTAAGAAGAGTGGAAAAATGTGGTAAAAAATTGTCATGGTGGAATCGAAATGTTTTTGGAAATGTCAGAAAGGATTTAGAAAGAAGAAAGGTCTTTTGATCAAAGCCGAGAGGGAAGCACTAATCAATGGGTCAAATTGCAAGATTAGGGAGTTGAAAGCTGAAATTAACATCCTCCTTGATAGAGAGGCACGGTTGTAGAGCCAAAGGTCTAGGGTGATATGGTTGAGGAATGGCGATAACAACGGCATAGGAAAAAAATCAGATTGGTGGTATTTATGATGATAATCATTCTTGGCAGCACCAACCCGAGGGGATAGTTTCAGTGCTCTTAAAATACTATAAAGAACTTTTTTCTACTGATAACCCAGGCTCACCAAGTGAAACTCTCAGCCATATCCCTCATGTGATTACCGAAGCTATGAATAATATGTTGATAGGTGAATTCTTGGAATGTGAAGTGGTTACAGCATTGAAGCAAATGGCCCCATTAAAAGCCCCTAGAGCCTATGGAATGTCTCCTCTTTTTTATCAACATTTTTGGCAGGTAGTTGATCATGATGTGGTTAGCTCTGTCCTCTCTTGGCTGAATTCAAGTACTCTCCCCCATCCCATTAATCATACCTTTATCACTCTCATCCCAAAAGTTAAGAATCCTGAGTTTGTTCATGAATACCGTCCTGTTAGTCTCTGTAATGTCCTTTGCAAAGTATTTTTAAAAGTACTTGCTAATAGATTGAAGAAATTATTGCCACATATTATCACTGAACATCAACCAGCCTTTGCTAAAAATAGACTTATTTCGAACAATATCTTGATTGCTTTTGAGACTCTCCATCAAATGAAATCTCATAATTCGAGTGACACTAGTTTTATAGCTCTAAAACTAGATATGAACAAGGCTTATGACAAGGTGGAGTGGGGTTTCCTTGAAGACTAATGAGACGGATGGGTTTTAATGAAAGGTGGATTGGACTGATTTTGGTGTGTGTTAAAATTGTTACTTATTCAATTATTGTTAATGGAGAGCCTAAGGAATTGATTCAACCTACTAGAGATATCTGTCAGGGGGATCCATTGTCTCCTTTTCTCTTCTTACTGTGTACTGAGGGTTTGCACGGCTACATAACAAATGCTGCTTACTCGGGAGACATCAAAGGTTTTTCCTTATACAAGAGAGGACCTAAGCTAACCCATCTATTGTTTGCAGATGACAGTCTTTTGTTTTGTAGGGCTACTACTGATGAATGTGCAAAGGTCCTAACTATTTTGGAAACTTATGAATGTGCTTCTGGCCAAAAGGTGAATAAGAGCAAAATCGCTTTATTCTTTAGCAAGTCCACACTAGAGAATACTCTTCACGCCATCAAAGGTTGCTTGGGCTTGTAAGAGATAATTCAATACGAGAAGTATCTTGGCCTTTGATCGCTAATTGGAAAAGGAAAAAAGGAGAGTTCTAACTATGTTAAAGAAAAAGTCTGGAGGAGGTTGCAAGGTTGGGAAGGGAAATTATTGTCACAAGCTGGGCATGAAGTTTTGATTAAATCAGTTATCTAAGCCATTCCAGCTTTCACCATGGGCTGTTTTAAGTTACCTATTGGCTTATGTAATGATATTGAGACCATGATTAGGAAGTTTTGGTGGGGACAACGAGGGGAGGGTAGAAAAATTCATTGGATTAAATGGGATGAGTCAACCAAATCAAAGTTGGTGGGGGTATGGGTTTTAGAGATCTGTCATTGTTCAATGATTCTTTATTAGCGAAACAAACTTGGCAATTGCTACACAACAAGAATTCTCTTATTTACAAGGTTTTCAAGGCTAGGTTTTCCCTAATTGTTCTATTAAGGAGCCTAAAGATTCAAGATCAGGCTCTTATGCTTGGTGAAGTATTCTCAAGGGAAGGGATGTTATTCAAAGAGGGGCTCAGTGGCAAATTGGGAATGGTAAAACGGTTAAAATTTTGCATGATCATTGGCTCCTAGGAAACACCCCCCACTGGTTTCATCTCCCAAAATTCCATCAATGGAGGAAGCCACTGTTAATACGCTACTTGATCCAGCTACTCGACAATGGAACCATGGCAATATTGATGGGATTTTTGCTCTGGAAGAGGCTGATTTAATCAAGAAAATTCCACTAGCAAGGGTGGATTCAGAGGATGCTCTATTTTGGCCTTTAACTTAGGATGGACGCTACACATGTAAAGCTAGTTATCAATTCTTAAAAGAGGAGACTGAGATAGGTGTTAAGGACGTTGAAGCCAATCAAGAAACTAGTTTGTGGAAGGGCATTTGGTCACTAACAATTTCGAATAAGGTCAAGAATATGGTATGGAGGGCTTGCCAAAAAATTTTGCCCACGAAGATTAATTTGGCCTGGCATACGATTATTGATTCCCTTGTTTGTGATCGTTGCCAAGATAGTCCAAAATTTGTGCTTCATGCTTTATGGTCATGCCAAGAGATCGATATAGTCTGGTCAGATGTGGAACTGTGGAGTTTCCTATCAGGTATGCATTTCGATGATTTTAAAAACTTGGTAGCTTGGATATTACAAGAAAACAAGAGCCCAGAAATTTTTGCAATGACCGTGTGGTCAATTTGGAACCAACGCAATCAGGTCCGACTTCATCCACCCATCTCGCCTCTCCACCTTCTAGCACAAGCTTCTAAGGACCGTCTCGCTAAGTTTATTGCAATGCAACCTCCCCCGAAGCTACCACAGATTCTTCCTCAGGTGCGTTGGCGACCTCCACCACCTGGTTTTGTCAAAGTAAATGTTGATGGTGCTGTGTTTTCCAAGGAGAATAGGTTCGGTGTTGGTATTGTTATCCGAAACAGGGAAGGACTGATGCTGGCATCCCAATCTCAGCAGCTACACCAAGCATACAGCACGGGTGAGATCGAAGCCTTAACTACCCATAGAGGTCTCCAGTTTGCGTCAAAGTTAGGATTTGAGAGTGTTGTGCTTGAAGGAGATTCTCAGGTTCTTATGTCTACTTTGCAACAAGAAAATGAATTTCTGACTTTGGATGGTTTGTTAATTGAAGATGTTCTTCTCTATTCTAGGCTTTTTAATCAATTACGTTAATCTTGTGTTAAGAGAAAAGGTAATAAGTTTGCTCATAGTCTTGCACGATATGATTTGCATATTTCAGAATTTGTTGTGTGAATGGAGGATGTTCCACCACCTATTTTTTCTGTACTTCAGGCTGATTTAGCCAACTTCTTTTAATTAATAGTTTCTGTGTTTTCTTCCTAAAAAAACTATTAAAAATTGTAATTAATTCGTGCTTTAAAGTTTTATATGACTACTACCAATTTTACTTGTGTTAGGACAAATGTGAATCATGTTAGGAACATATGTCAATGTAGAATTGGCTAATCCTTTGACAAAATGCACTTTACTTGTAATTGGGTAGATCTAGGATGTGTTTAATACTTCAAGGAACAAGATTTGCTAGAACAGCCTTTTAAGTCTCGATAGATAGGGTATCTGTCAAGATTTATGAAAATCAGTTTTTCAGATTTGATTTCATTCCAATCCGTGTGTACATGTTTAGGCTTTCTTTTCTCCCAACCCTAAACATATATAAGGATTATTTTAAGGGCCATAAAAGGTTGCACGAGTGTGAAGCAAAGTTTTGTTTATGCAAATTGTGACCGAAGACAGAATTTGCCCTAGTTCATCTTTCTCTTGAAGAAGCTGGCACCATAGGGTTTTGTAACCAAGGAGCTTCGTGATCTTTATCATGTTGATAAACTGAAAAACTTTGCAACCAACATCTTTCTAAAGTCGCGTACTAGGATCTGCGCATCAATTGGTTAGTCACGTACTGGAAGCCGTGCATTAAAAGGAGAGATTGTCACTACAGAACAAGTCCAATTGGATATTGGGGTAAGGGTTCAACTGTAGGTTGGTATAAGGTACTGGAATTCTTTTGCTTGTAACCGCTTGTTGTGATAATAGTGAATTCTCGGGAGTGGTGACCTTAAAATCACCCGGTAGGGTTTTTACCATGCAGGTTTTCCCTATTCGTAAACAAATCACTATGTCAATTTATTTTCCGCTGCACTTTTAGTTATTTGGTGATTTGTTTGTGCTACCACACTTATTGCATGTAAACTGAATTAATTAATTAACTTAGCTAATTAATTGGTTAATTCATCACAATGGATCAATACATTCTTGGCCTATCAACTTGTGAAAAAACTATTTGACATAGCCAGTGGCAATATATTTGAAATATACCAATTTTATTGCATTCAATTGACATCTCCTAGTGTTTTCAATATATTTGACATAGCCAATGGCAATATATGACTACTTGTGAATCGTCTATGTCTTGAAAATGCTAGGAGATGTCAATTGAGTTACAAAATTCTTAACATACTAGTGTAATAATTTTACTCACATTATAGTGGTTTAATAATAGTACTTTCTGTGATAATTTGATAATTGGGAAAGGAGGAATTTGCACCCTGAATTTCCCTATTAGAAATATCAAAATGTGTCAATCAATTGAGTTTCAACACTTTTGAAAATAATAATAATTATTAAATATGGTAACTACTTAATTGTTCCTGAATCTAGTACACAACCAAAAATTAAATGCAGAGATAATTTGTTCATCAAAATATAAAATAATTGATCAAATGAAATTAGGTTAGTAAATTTGATTAAGATTGTTACACTAACTCTGTATTGTTTAGCATTATGTATTCTAGTCTAAACATACAATATGTTAAGAGTCGCTTAGAGCATTCACATCATTCTTCTCAGATTTTTAGCTAAATTTTTTTTTTTTTTTAAACTCTACTCTTTCTAGTTTAGCTATACATATTTTTTATGCACACACATCAAACTTAATACTCTATTTCTTACTTTATTTAAATATTTCTTTCTTTCTTTCTTTATTTCTCTCTCCTCTCTCCTCTCTCCTTTCTCTCCACTCTTCATCCCAGCCACCACAATCCATTCACCAGCCCAAGTCCAATAGGAATTAAAATTTAAAAGATTAGCCCAAAGAAAATCTAAGGTACTAATGTCAACATGATCAGACTTTAAAAAAAAATAAAATAAAATAAATAAATAAAAACAAAGAGGGAAACAATTAGATGCACGTGGCTTGATGTTGGCCACAACCCACAATGTGCTATTACCATCTTGCCACAATCTCCAAGGTGCTCTTGTCAATCATCATTTAGCTAAAAAGAGAGAAGAATGTATCTCCCAGGTGCTCTTGTCAATTATCACTGGTGCTACACTAAGATGCACTAGTGCTGCACTAAGAGATTGTTTTGCTAGGGATTTGTGATTTGTAATTGCCTTGTTAGTATGTTTTTTTAGAATGAATTTGTGATTTGTCTTTCAAAATCTACCCCCCTAGCCCACACATAGTTCCATCTCTGAACACACATGTTTCCTTCATATCCCCAAAACAATGATGACCCATCTCTTTTTTTTCAATGTTTGCACACACCCACACCACATGCCCGCAACCCACCATACACACACACACCCATAGACACATACAAACCCACAAGCCACCAACCATCTCCTCCTTTCTAAAATCAATAAAATTTGGGCAAGAGAGAAAGAGAGAGAGAAAGGCATCATTCTTGAGTCCGCGGGTTTCAATCTATGCTATGCAAAAATCTCTTTCTCTACATTGGTGAGATCGACCACCTCCTCCTTGCCAAAATTGGCAAGAACTCGAGAGCTCCAAAATTACAATGATCCGAGAGAGAGAGGCGGAGATTGAGGGAAGAGAGAGAAAGAAAGGGAGATAAAATAAATGTTTTTTTATTTTTTTTATTGTCTAGCGAGGAAAAAGCATCACCAGTTGTAGCGAGGGTATAACCCCATGTTAAAATTGTGAGTTAAAATATTGAGACTAATGCGTGAGTTTTTTTTAGCCTTTAGCTATATATTTGCTGAAATATCAAAATAGAAATACTAATGTGAATGCTCTTACAAGTTAGTAACTTACAACTTGTGCAATTGGCAAATATGATAGGTACCCAAGCTTTATGGTGGAGTATAACGGTATAACCTCGAAGATATGGTTTTAAAAACATAACTAAAAAAGTAAGTGGTTCCCTATTCTTTGGTTTAACCGAGGTCTGACTGATGGTCGAACCAGTAACTTCATAAATAATTAATTAATAATTTTAAAATTTTAAAAAATGGGGTAAATTCCAAACAGCTACTCTGAGGTTTTGGCTAATACTAACTAGGTCTAAGACTTCTAAAAACTAACCAACTTAGTCCCTAAAATACAACTTTATCCCTAATTAGCTAAACATCATTACTTATCTCTTCTCCCTATCCTCTCTCTGACTCTCTTCTTTTGTTTGTTTCTCTCTCTCTCTCGCCAAACCCTCTCTTTTCTCTCTCGTCCCTTTCTCTCTCACCAAACCCTGGTCATCAACAAAACCCATAACCCTCTCACTCTAAATTTCCTTTGGTTCTTAGGTTCAAATGATTTGGGTGTGGGTTTGAAAAATGGGATTTTGGGTACTACTGTTCGTAGATATATGGGTTTGCTATTTTGATTTGGGTTTTAGGGTTTCTAGTAAATAATGGTTAAATGGATGTCTTCGAGTCTGGTGCTTGTAGTTTGCATTTAAATTTTCCTGGGACCTTTCAAAAAATATTTGATGTGGTTGGTGGATATGGGTAAGGATTTGTGGTGGTGATGGGTTTGGCTTTGGGGTTTCTAGTGAACGCTGTTTGAAAAATTTTGTAGTTTTCTTTCTTCTTTTTCCTTTTGTTGCTACACTGGGTCAGAGGCGGTGGCGGCCGTGGGTTGTTGCTGATGTTACTATTTTTGGGTGGGTAGAAAATAGGGGAGAGAAAGAGAGAGAGTTGATGCTAAACTGACCTTTAGCAATGATGGTAGTTCAATGAAGTTGCTAACGCTAGTGAAGGCTTACGTGTTTTACAGGTGGCCGGGTTTGGAATAGAGAGGGACGAGAGAGAAGAAAGTTAGAAGAGAATAAGTAACGGTGTTGAGCCGTTTAGGGACAAAGTTGTTTCTAGGGACTAAGTTGGTTAGTTTTGAGAAGTCTTGGATCTAGTTGGCATTAACCCAAACCTCAAACTAAGTTAATGTAATTTACCCAAAAATATATAATAAGTTTACAACTAATAATATATCTAGTTATAATACATAATAAGAAGTTTTCACCCTTTTTAAATGTAACTAAATATATTAACATTATAGTATCATCCTTAAAAAAAAACAATTAGTGATATCTGCTTCTTTTTTAAGTGGCCATCACTGTCAAAGAGTTGGACTCAACTAGCCATCTTGAAAGCTTGTTCAAAAGTTTTTATTTTCTTTTATGACATAAATTGTAATTGTTGATCCTAAAACCAAAAAAATAAAAAATAAAAAAAGTGTAGTTGTTAAATTCACAAATTATATTGTGAAATTATCAATAAAAGAAAATTGTAGTTGGTTTTTTATGAATTCATTTTAAAGAGCTTTTGTAGATTTTATGTTACTTCATTTAATTAACCTAAAATAATTCTCTTAGGAAACAAAAACAAAAACAAAAAGAAGTCGTAACTTGTGTTGGTAAATGAAACTAAAATAATTTGTAAAAATATTGATGTGGTGAGTGGTTACTTCATTTAATTAACCTAAAATAATTCTCTTAGTAACTTTTTTACAAATTTTTTTACAAACTGCTGATGTAGTGAGTAGTTATTGGTAAATGAAAAAGAGATGAAAGTGATGGGCCTAGATAACAACCAGAAAGAAGTTAACCACATCAACAATTTGTAAAAATATTGTAAAATAATTTGTAACTGTAACATTACTCAAAAAAAAAAAAAACAAAAAGCCACAAACAAAAAACAAAAAAATAACCTCCACGACCCTAAACCAAATGCCCCTATAAATACTAAAACATTGTTATCAGCAAGTGCAGCCCAGCCGCCAATTACTCTCAGACTAGATCTAAATTTTCCTCACTATCACGGCAAGTACTTCTCTCTAACGACAAGTTTTCACTCTCTCACAGCAAGTTATCTGTCTCAGCACACTATGAAATTTGTGGTCCGGTTTTTAAAACCATGTTTGAAGATTCTACTAATTAGAAAATTTCTACTCACAATATGATTATCCTTTTTAATTTTCATTTTCTTCATTTAGCGCAATTTCTATGCCCGCCACTTTTTCGAAAATAATAAAGCTAAATAAATACAAAAACACCCCAGGAGCTTTAAGATTAGTTACTAAAATTTTAAAACGCGGCCTAAGTTTCAATTCATCTTTATAACTTCATGAAGTTTTCAGATCCGCCAAATTAACTATTATAACTAACTCCATCAAAAAAAAAAAAAAAAAAAAAAAAAAAAAAAAACTATTATAACTAACTTCCATCAAATTGACTATTATAACTAATTTCCATTTATGAATGAAAAAAATTAAGTGACCATCACGTGAACCGTGAAACAAGTCAATTTATCAGTCTTCTTAATGTAGGCAAATAATCGACACATAATTTTTTCGTTTATAAGAATCAATAGATGGTAACAAAACCATCTTAATTTGAAAAAAAAAAAAGTATATATACATTTGTACATTTGCAAAAAGAAATATTATATACTAAACAAACCTATTTTAACTGCTCTAATAAAAATGTTGAACAGCCTGACTTGAGAATTATAGGAATTTGAGTTCAACAAAAATAAGATTAATGCTACATCAACAATATTTTCACTACAAATCTTATGTGGTAAACTATTACCGATTCTAATTTGGGTCCAATACTGACATCACTTTTTTACCTACCAATAGCAACTTGTCGTATAATATTTGTTGTAAAAATATTGTGAATATAGCATTACTCCAAAAATAATTTTGGCCCCCAAACATAATCCTTACCTTAACCCCTTAAACCAAAACAAAATTAGCCCAAATGACAACAAAAATACCCAAACAACAATAAGTGAACAAATTATTCATCAAAAAGCCTATTCAAAAAGAAAATAATAAAAATCTCTAATCATTCAAATTTGTAACTCGTTCAACCTATTATATAAAAATAATCTCTAATTTCATTTTTCCTTACAAAAATGGTACTAAGAGAAATACTATGGTCATAAGTTCTCTTTAGTAATATCGGCAATTATGCTATTTTTGGCTTTGCAGTCACAAAAAGTTTGCTCTCTTTAGCGACTTGGCTCATAGTTGTATTAAATATCATTCGTTTCCCTCTTCCTCTCAATTTTTCTCTTCTCTATTATCATTTCAAACTCTTTTTCACCTTATTACTCTTATCTTAGTTTCTCAGTTCCCACTTTACTTCTTATTAGACTTTTTTTCTTTTCTTTTTTTGTTAGTAGAAAACAAAATTTGTAATATATTCAAATTATCTTTTTATTAGATTTTGTATTATTTAAGTTTCTTAGAGCCACCATTAGCAACCAACCTAAACACCGGAGGTATTTTTGAACTAAAATAATATACAAAGCATAGAAAATCTTTATGTTTGGAAAAGGGAGGGGAAAAAAACTTGAAAAGGAAAAACTATTCGGGGTGTTATTCAAAGAGAGCATTAATGCTCTATTTTCTTTACTAAAAATAAAATAAAATAATGAAAAAGTTCGTTAATACTCTTCAACAGTAGGGCTGTTTACGGGTCAGGTCGGGTTGGGTTTGGGCTCAACCCGCATCCAACTTGACCTGGTCATGTGGAGCAACCATCAACCCGCCACCAACTAAGAGACTAGTCAATTCGGGCAAATTAAGCCTCCAACAGGTAGTGGGTAGGTCAATAGGAGTTAGAGTTCTAAGAAAACAATGAGAGTTCGGTAGATTCAGCAGAAATCTCATCAGATTTGATGAGATTTAGCTAGATCTGGTGGATATCTCACCGAATTCGATGAGATTTTGCCAGATCTAGTCGAAATCTCACTGGATCTACCTGATATCTCGCCGAAATCTGGGTATTTTTTGCCGAAATCTAGAAGTTTTCTCCAGAATCTGGAATTTTTTAGCCAAATTCTGGAAATTTTGTCGAAAAATCTTAGTACGACAATCGGTTTAGGTTTTTCAAGTTTAGGGGGAGGAAAATCGAAACCGATCCGCCAAAGTCGGTTTCTAGAGATAAAGACCCGCTGCCGACCGTTGGAGTAGTCAAGTCAGCCGGCATCAGATCGGATCTGATCGTTTTCTTCAAGTTGGTTGGGTCTTCGGATGGGTTTGGATAACCCTCCTTCGACTCATGTGGAACTGTCCATTGTCCAAAACTGGATTCTTTTTATTTCAAAACTAGTTAATTTCGTCAATTTTTATTGTTTAGATTTTATTTTCCCAATTGTCAAATTTTGCCAAAAAACCCTCCCCTCCAAAATTTAAAAATAAAAAATAATAATAATTAAAATACAAAAACAAAACAAACTTTACCTTGATGCTCTGTGTGTAGTTGGCAAGAATGACATCTATCTGAAAATAGCTACTTTTTAATGGGCATCTTTGCAAATTTACATATTTTTAATTTGACTAATGTGGGTGATTTTAGAGCTTGAATATGTAAAATAAATATTTTTTCTATTTTGAATTGTTTGATGCAAATGCTCATATTATAGAGATGACTATGCAAAATTAGAGGTGTGTGTACCTTCACATCCCGTGGAGAGATAAGGATTTCCTTCGTATCCCGAAGCACAGGCACAATGAAAGGTGTTGTTTGAGAAGTTACAAATAACATCATGTCTATATTTGAGTGAGCGAATCATCTCAGGTGAATTCTTGGTTTGCTTCAATAATCGCCCATTCCAGCACCACGGGAACGTCGTCCGAATACTGCACAGAATTGTTTGACAACAACCAATCTTTTACTACTAGGAAGGCAAATTTGCAATTCTCAGATCGTTCTCTTGATTCGCTTATCGTTCTAAAATCCACTGCAAATTCTTGAAGATTTGAAGGCACATTCGTGGACTCGCAGCACATGAAACCCGTGCAATTAGATATATTTGCTTTTCGTATGTTCATATTAATGTTGCAATCCGATATACACCCAAAAACCGTGGGAGCAATTCCAGATACTGTTGCAAAGTTATCGCAGCCAACCGAAATGAACGTTTTATAAGAACCAGAGAAGTGAAAAGGGCTTCCTTTAAGGCTCATACTCATATTACCTTCCATGCCAGTAGGCCTATCATTACAATACCTCCAATAAATGATTGGCATTTGGACTTGAACCGTACCGTCATTAATATTGATTTGCCGCACCTCCCAGGCGTTTCCATTTAAGAAGGCTTGAGCAGAGTCGTCTCCAGTTATTTCGCAATAAATTTCGAACCACGGGTCCATGTAGCAATCTGGTCCGATTCCAAAGGGGTATGGAATTGAAAGATTTCCACAACTACTTGTACAAGAGGGTTTTGCCATAGGTGGTGTTGCTTCTGCTAACTCATGCGTTAGCAGAAGTAAGAAAGTAACTCGCATTACCAAATGCGCAGCCATTTGTTTGCAGGTCTCTCACGACTTCAACAAAGCAGAATTTATAGACCTCTTGTCACTCACAAGTAGGGCAGTCCACGGGTCGGCTTGAGTCGGCTTGGGTTTGAAGCTAACAGGTACTTGACCAAATTGAGTCGGGTGACTAAGAATTGTACCTGTACTCGACTGAACATTCAAGTCTGACCCGGCGTTTTGGGTAGTCGGTTTAGCGGGTCTGGTCTACAGATTGGGCAACAAAATGAATCAAACAAATTATCAATAAAATGAATCAAACAAATGATCAATAAAATACAAATCAGATGCACAAAATAAAACTGTGTTAGGGTTTCAATTTTTTAAAGTTTGGGTTTCAAATTTTTAAGTTTATATTTTGAGTTTTATAAGTAATAACTCAAAACTATGACCAAAAAAATTAAATCAATAACTATAAATGTTTAAGCTTTAAGTGATTTGAACAAATGATAAAGTCATATCTCAAAATAGAGAAAAATAGAAATGAGAAAAGAAGAAAATATACTGAGACTCAACTCATTTTGACCGCGGTGGAAAGAAAGTGAGGTAGCAACGTGATGATAATAGAGGCGGCTGGAGAGGAGAGTGGAGACCAAAGAGAGCTTGAAAAGTGAAAAGTGAAAACTAAAGAGAGGGAGAGAGAGAGATATCTGAATTTTTTAATTTGAGTTTGAGTGGTTGTTTTTTAGGTTGCATGTGGTAAGTGTAAGACAATTGTATCCAACTTCCCTCGAAACTATTGAGAGATGAAAAAAAAAAAACAAAAAACAAAAAAAAAAAAAAAAAAAAAAAAAAAAAAAAAAAACGAAGATAGGTGGTAGATTTTCTACCAATGAGAGGAAGACATGTGGAGAAAAAATCTTCAACCTTATCACTTTGCCTAAAAACTGATGTTGGCTGAAAAAGAAAAAAATTTGAAGATAAGGTGGTAGATTTTCTACCAATGAGAGGAAGACACGTGGGGTGGGAGAAAAATTTAAAAGTAATTTCAGTATACTACAATCAAGTTGGTTTATGCAGGTCTCTAATCCTTCAACCCGCCACCCAAACCGAAGTTTCAGTTTTCAAGGGAAGAATACCCGTATCCGACCGACCAGGCTATTCGAATTCGCTTGCTGGGCTTCAAGTCGGTCGGATTCACTCAGTTTGGTCGGGTCCCTGGCCCGTCGGACAGCCCTAGTCACAAGTCACAACATTTTTTAATATGTTTGACTGTTGCATGCCCCCACCATCCATGTAGGGTTGTAAACGAGCTGATCTTTGTTGCGTAGTGCAAGTTCAAGCTTGGCTCGTCAGGAATAGTCAAAAGTTTAAGTTTGGCTTGAGCTCGCGACAAGCCTACAAATAGTGTTTGAGCTTGAGCTCGTGGGAAAGCCAAAAAGCTTGAGTTTGGCTAAGTTTGGCTTGATTAGTTAGTCAAGCCAAGCTCAAGCTTAATATCGAGCTCAAACTCGAGCTCAGGTCAAACTTTGGAGCTGGAGACCTAAAAAAAATTACGTTATCAAATGCTTGAATTTCTAAAATTAAGAAAAAAGAAAAAGAAAATAGTATATTCCTTTTATCATGCATAAAAATTAAAATTTTACATAATTAAATTCATTCATTCATCATCTCTTCTCTACAACTTTAGCAATTGTTCAATATACAATTTTTACATTCACGTTAGATGGTGAAGAACTAGAAAAATACTTGTTTATAATTATTATGAATGAAAAAATACAAACATGTTTCATAACTTTACTTTAGATGATTGATAGGGAATGATCATATGTGGCCCATTTAATTTATTAATTAATTAATTTTTAAATGTAACTATAGTCTAAAGTAGTTCTTGGTCAATTTAGAGAGAAGGAAAAAATTAAGATAATGGGTAGTAGTCCCATGTTTGTCATGTCATCATTAAGATAAGTGTAATAAGTATATTTAGTTAACACATATAAACTTATAAATGAGTCTATACTTGAATTGTTTTGAATCAAGCCTAATAGCTCACAAGCTTGTTCGTGAACAAATTTTTTTCATGGGCTTGGTTTGTTTATTAAACGAGCCTAAAACTAAGGCTCAAGCTTGAATTTTTTATAAATAAATAAATATGAACGATCTTTTTATCAAGCCAAGCCCGAGTTGTTCATGATCCGCTTAGTTTATTAAACAAGCCTAAAACTAATGCTCTTATAGTAGATTTACTGAATTGCAGAATTGGAGAGCTTCTTATCGATTTGAGTTTCATTAAGTTAGAAAAATCTTATTGTATTTCTGTTTTGCATCAAAAGTGCTCTATGGAAATTCTAATAGCACGTTGATTTTTGCCTATAACGTGATTAAACAACCAACCACGTGAATTACCACTCCCTTTCTCTGGCACAATCGTAACATCTTCTTCTTCTTTTTTCTTTTCTTTTCTTTTTTTTTTTTTTTTTTTTTTTTTTTTTTTTGACTAAGCACAGAGTCGTACCACCTGAACAACAAGCCACAATGACTTTTTTTTTCCTTTGTAATAATTGCGACACCACCTTTATGGACTGTTTGGATTAAAGGAGAGAGAGAGAGAGTGGAGGAGAGTATAGTAGAGTTGGCTAAAAACTAATTTTTTTTCTATAATCTAATTCAACAAGCTTATAGAGCAAGAAAAATAAAAGGGTAAACTACGTTTTTGGTCCCTATTCTCCTAACATTTTAATTATATCAATTTGGTTCCTAACTTTTCAGTACCGTGTCAATTTAGTCTTTACCGTTATTTCTTGGATGGAAATTGTTGATATAGCTAACGGCCAAAATAAAAAATTATCTTCTGTTGATGTGGCAGTAAACTAATTTTTTATTTTGGATGTTTGCCACTTCAACCATTTTCATCTAAAAGATAACGACAGAGACTAAATTGATACGGCACTGAAAGGTTAGGGACCAAATTAACACAATTAAACGGTTAGGAACTAAATTGAAATATATTGTAAAGGATAGGGCCTAAATACGTAATTTACCCAAAAAATATATTTATTGTTCTTGATTATTGAGATTTGTCTTAATTAGTGGCATCTTTAAATGTAAGTCATGTTCATATGAAGACCATGATTTGTTAAAAAATATTATACTTGTAAAATATATTATTTAATTAATTATTTTTAAACTAACATGTTTTATCTATCTTAAAAAAAAATTATTGAACACCTTAGCTTGGAGAAAATTACACTTTATCACCCTAAACTTTATACCCCAAATTACACTTTGCACTCTAAACTTTCAGAATGCAAGGTTAGCACCATAAACTATAACTCGTGTTACATTCTACACAACACCATCGATTCTGCCATTATCATGGACGACAATATGTGAAAAGACCTAATTACTCATTTTCGCAATTCGTTTAAAACAAAGAAGAAATCACACTTTATCATCCTAACTATACTCTTTTTTTTAAGAGAAATCTAAACTATACTTCCTATTACACTTTGCACCCTAAAATTTGATTTGATTTTTTTTTTTTTTTTTTTTTTTGAGAATTTGGACTGAACTTTGATTAAAAAGAATCGGCTAAATCAACCTGAACTACAACTAAAAATTGTGGTGGAACATCCTCCATCCACACTAAAAAATCCGAAATATTAAAAGCATGTCTTGCTAAACAATGTGCAATGGAATTACATTCTCTCTTTACATGAGAGTAAAGCAATTGATCAAAATTTTCTACACTAAACTTAACGTCATCAATCAACAATCCAAACGGAGCTAGTGAACTGTGGTCGCTTGATAAAGCTTTCATGATTGTGAGTGAGTCACCTTCCAGTACAGCCTTGGTAATGCCAATCTCTGCCGTGAAAGACACCGCCTTGGCTGCTGCCGAAGCCTCAATTTCATTGCTGCTGTTAGGGGTGTTCACCAAACCGCACAAACCGCAAAAACCGCACCAAAACCACCCGCAAAATGGCATAACCGCACCACACCGCAAGTAATAGTGCACCGCACTGCACCACACCGCATGGTGCAGTGCGGTTTTATAATAAGAAAACCGCACAAACCACACTCTCTCTATATATTAATATATTTATTTATTTTTAATATTAAATATATTATTAATAGTTTAATAACCCTAGTTTTAAAAAAAAAAAAAAATTTAATAACCTTAGCAAGTGTTGACTAGAAAAGCCAACCCAAAATAAAGAAAAACTAGCTCAATAATTTAAAACTTGGCCCAAAAAAAGGGAAAAATTAGTTTTTGGCTGAGTAGGAAAAGCCTAAAATTTGAAAAATATACCGACTTCAAACCGTATCTTATACATAGCATCGTACATGTGACCGCAAAAATGAGGTACGGTGCGGTTATGGTTTTGGCTAAATTCTAAACCGCACCACACTGCACATGTGACCACAAAAATAAGGTGCGGTGCAGTTATGGTTTTAGCTAAACTGCACCGCAAAGTGCGGTGCTAAAAATGGCCCAAAACCGCACCGCATCGCACCACGAACACCCTTAGCTGCTGTAGGCTTGAGACAACCATTGGGAGCAAGAAGCAATAACCTGACCCGAGTTGTTTCTAATAACCACATCAATGCCTGCTACATTATCACTAGAAAAAACAGCTTCGTCGAAATTAATTTTCATTAAATCCGCCGGAGGAGGTTGCCATCTAGTTCTGTGATTGACCCGCCCACCCATCACTGGAGTTGCAGATGTTTGACTGGCCAAGAAATTAGCAAGTTTCACTGTAGAAATCTGGAAAATCTGGTGTAGTGGAGCAGCAACCTGGTTGAGTCGGACCTTATTACGTTGATTCCATATCCCCCACGCTACCATCGCAAAGAGTTCCACTTCACTTGGCTATGTGAGTATCCAAGAGAGTAGTTCTTTGAAATTCAGGAAGTTGATTCTCAGCGCATTTGGCAGTAAGCAGATCTTTCCCATACCGTGTCTAGCTCCTTGCACAGCCACAGAGCATGCAACGGAGACTCCTGGGCTTCATGGCAGCGGTCACACAGCGGATCATCGATGATGGTACGTCGGACTAATGCTTCTTTTGTTGGCATCGCACCACTACAGGCCCTCCATAGCAGATTTTTCACTTTGTTAGGAATTTGGAGAGACCAAATCCCTTTCCACGAACTTGAATCTGCACCTGAATCTACCTGCACAAAATCCATCTCAGCTTCTTCCTTGAGGAACCTATAGCCCGTTTTACAAGTATATTGTCCATCATTCGTGTATGGCCAAATCAGGACATCTTCATTCACTCTTCAGCTCAGTGGGATTTTTTTAATAATTGCTGCTTCCTCCTGTGAAAAAATCCCATCAACCACTTCCTCATTCCACCTCCTTCCACTCTCATCAATCAAGACAGCCACCGAACAATTCTCCATGGATTCTATTGGATATGAAACCACTAGGGAGGAGGTTTTCCTTGGAATCCATCTATACTGCCATATGTTAATTGATTTCCCATCCCCAACTCTCCATCTAGCCCCTCTTTGAATGACATCTCGCCCTTTAAGGATACTCCTCCAAGCATATGATCCTCCCCTCGAATCCTTGGCCTCAATAATTGAACAATTTGGGAAAAAACAAGCTTTGAACACCTTATAAAATAGAGATGATCTATTATGTAAAAGGCGCCAAGCTTCCTTTGACAACAAAGAGTCATTATATAATGCTAAATCTCAGAACCCCATTCCACCCACCATTTTGGATTTTGTCAACTCATCCCACTTCACCCAATGAATCTTCCTACAGTCGCCTCTTTGCCCCCACCAAATTTTTTTAATCATTGCTTCAATATCATGACACAAACCCAAAGGAATTTTGAAGCATCCCATAATGTATGTGGGGATTGCTTAAATAACAGATTTTATTAAGACTTCCCTTCCAGCTTGAGAGAATAGTTTACCTTCCCAACCTTGAAGCTTTCTCCACACCCTTTCTTTAATATAATTAAAGCTTGTTTTCTTTCCTTTCCCCACCAGAGATGGAAGCCCCAAGTACTTCTCATATTGTAAAATCTCTTGCACCCCAAGGGTTTGTTTGATGCTAGATTTTATATCATCCGAAGTAGATCTACTAAAAAAGAGAGTTGTTTTGTCCCTATTCACCTTTTGGCCTGAAGCCCTCTCATATGCCTCCAAAAATTTTAGAACATTGGCACATTCTTCCACCGTTGCGCTGCAAAATAGGAGACTATCATCTGCAAATAAGAGGTGAGTTAGTTTTGGACCCTTCCTACAGAGAGAGAAGCCATGAATATCTCCATTCAATTCAGCATTTTTGATCAACCCATTCAATCCTTCAGTACATAGCAAGAAAAGAAAAGGGGATAGAGGTTCATAAAGTGTTCAAAGCGAAGTATGTCCGGAATGGTAGCTTTAACGAGGCTGAACTGGGTAGAGAAGGCCCTCGTACGTGTGGAGAAGCATGTTGGCAGCTAGAAAGGTGGTTGATAGAGGTTCCAAATGGTGCATAGGAAATGGAGAAAGTGTCCATATATGGAAGGATAGATGGATCCCTTCCCCGGAGTCTTTCAAAGTGACAAGCCCGATTGGTGTGCACATAGGTATGGAAAAAGTGTCGAGCTTGCTGGATACTGACAGAAGGGCTTGGGACGTGGTGAAGGTAAAAAACTTTTTCTTCCTCATGAAGCCGAGTTGGTGCTAAGCATCCCTATTAGTGGCAGACTTCCCGAAGACTCAATTGTGTGGGCATGGACTACAAATGGTATTTTTTCAGTGAAAAGCAGATATAAGGTGGCACAAAAGGTCTTGAAAGAAGAGTCAAGTAGGGGAGAGGGGGGTAGCAGCTCGTACAACTCTGGGATGAAGTCTATTTGGAAGATTGTATGGCGACTAAATTGCCCAAGTAAGATCAAGCACCTGCTGTGGAGAGCTTGTAAAAACATCCTTCCCACTAAACTTTGTCTACAGGCTCGGGGAATTGATGTGAATGAGAAGTGTGATATATGTGGGAATGCAGAATCCTCGGGACACACGTTATGGAGCTGCAACATAGCGGAGGCAGTGTGGAGTGGTACAAGATTAAAATTGCCTTTCTTCCACGAGCCACCTAGGGACTTCATTGACATCATGTGGGAGATTAAAGAAAGGGGCACGGGCTTTAATTGGGAGCTGTTCGCAATCACGATGGGTGTTTGTGGAATAATAGGAACCAAGTGAGACATGGGGGCCAAGGAAAAAACCATGAAGTGATAGTGAAGGAAGCTATGGCTTATATGAAAGAATCCCAGCCAGCTATACAGACTCAAGAAACCCCCCCTGCAACTAATACGACATTGTGGAGACCTCCAAAACCAGGTTGGTACAAAGTGAATACAGATGGTGCAATTTTTGATGAGATACAGTGCTGCGGTGTTGGAGTAGTTATAAGAAATGAGAGGGGCGAGATCATGGGGACCATGAGTAAAAAGTTTGAATTGCCCTTAGGGGTTTTGGAAGTTGAGACTAAGGCTGTTGAGGAAGGTGTGGTGTTTGCTGGGGATCTCGGCCTAAAGGATATTATCATTGAAAGCGATGCACAGCTGGTGGTTCAATCACTAGGGAAATAGAGCATTCCTCCGAGCTCCATCAGGTTGGTTGTGGATGGAATTAAGGAGGGGTTGAAGTTTTTCAATGCATGGGAGATGTCCCATGTTCGAAGGGGTGGCAACAAAGCTACTCATATCTTGGCTAGGCAAGCCAAATTTTTGAACGGTTGTAATATTTGGGTAGAAGATACTCCGCCCAAAATTGTTGATCAGATTCAAGCTGATGTAATCCAGTGTAATCTTATTTCAAGTTAATGAAAGTTTTGAATTGGTGGTTTATCAAAAAAAAAAAAAAAATGAATAAAGGGACTTTGCCTGGATCTTTTCTTTACTTTATCAAGAATGATTCAAGATTTGTATGATGCTACGTTCATTTGATTAAAAGGGGTTTCTTTTTTAGAATACATTAGGTCCAGAGCTGGCGTAAAGCAGCTCTTTTATGCCACCAATAATAATGCGCCACATCAGCCAATAACTTTAAACTTAATACACCTTATTACACACGATTATAACCCACAAAATATCCCAAAACTCAAGTGTCTTCTTCTCTCTGATCCTTCTCATCTCTGTTGCTCTCTCCCTGTCATCAAAACCCAGCGCCGATCTGCCATCACCCACACCACCTCCGATCTGCCATCACCCAACGATGATGATGCAACAACTGAGTCCAGAAAATCGGGAAGCACGGCGGTGGAGTGCGAGAGCGTGGGGTGAGCGTGTTTTTCCAGAAAAGCTCTCATCTTTACTCTGAAGGGCTGCTGGGGTATGTTCAATTAAAATTAAAAACAAAAACAAAAACAAAAAAAAACCACTGTAAAATTAGAACAAGCAAATACCAAATGGAAGCAGAGAGTCAAAAAAATTCCCCTCCCTTTTCACATTGTATCTGAAAATTTCTCTCATTACAAATATATCTGATGCATTAATCTTTGGCTTCAAGCTCTTGGTCAAATTGGTTTTGCTTTCTGAGCCAACAGAATCTACAAAACTTCTTGACTCGAGAGAAAGAGAGATTGAGAGAGAAGGAATCACCAGAATTTCACACACCATGGAAGGTAATTTTTTTTGTTTGATTTCTCAATCTCAAATTCATATTGGCGTATTGGGTTTTCGTTTTCTGATTGATTTGTGTCGGTTGGCTGCAAAAAATTTCTTTTTTGCTAAAATTTGTAGGATTTGCTGGGTTTTTTGTTGGTTGGGTTGTTGGGGTTTTTGTTGCTAGATGCACAGAATGATTAAGGGGTTTTGTTGATTGTGTTTGCTGGCTCAATCCGAATTCTATATTGTCAAAAAAAGAAGGAAACATGCAATTTGTGCTTGGCCTTCCAGTGCTCACAAATGATATGTCAGAATCTGGAATATAAAGCTTAAATGCTTAGGTCAAAGAAGCTCTGGCAGATCGGCGCTGGGTTTTGATGAGAGGGAGAGAGCAACAGAGATGAGAGGGATCAGAGAGAAGAATACACTTGAGTTTTGGGATATTTTGTGGGTTATAATCGTGTGTAATAAGGTGTATTAAGTTTAAAGTTATTGGCTGACGTGACGCATTATTATTGGTGGCATAAAAGAGCTGCTTTACGCCAGCTCCGGACCTGATGTATTCTCTTTGTTTTTTGATATTGTGAAATTGCTTTAGCTGCTTCAATGTTGCATGATTTTAATGACTTGAGGTGGTAAAATAACTTTTGAATGGTTTTACAACTAATAATATGAATGCTCTTATTAGAAAGTCATGTGTTTACGTGTGAAGAGTTGAAGCGATTATTAACTAAAATTGTGATTATTAAGAATGCCTTTTATTAAAGTTCCATGAATGTGAACCAAATTTTTGACATTAAACAGTAATGTTTTGGAAGATTTCGTTGCAAAATGGGTAACTATATTTGACATTATCAAATTATGAGAGCATTATTATAAGGACCAAAAAGCTAAGACTACACAAAGCATTTAAATCTATCCATCCTACTAAATAAAATGTTAAAAAATTAAAAGTTTTTCTATGTTCCCAATATTCTTCAATCTCTCACTTTTCCATCTTTCCAACTAAATAGAGCCTAAATATTTTTTTTTTTTTTTTTTAAATTCACTCATTTGCACCCCAGCACATTTCTACACATGATTCTAGATTGTTACCTATTTTGTCCTAATAAGCATAACAACTTTCTTTTTAACTTTTAAGATGGTAACTTCAGCCTTATTAGTTCTTTGAACAAAAAGCAAAAAGAATCCTTCAATTTATGAAAAAAGAAGTAATAAGCAAAACAACTTTCATAAAATGAGGTGGTGATGAGAATGTCAAATTTAGGACAAACCACCGCTAGTTATCCATTTTGCAATGAATTCCTGCAAATCATTACTGTTTAATGTCAAAAGTTTGGTTCACTTTCATGAAACTTTAAAAAAAAAAAAAAAGGCATTCTCAATATAATCACAATTTTGGATAATAATGGCTTCACCTCTTCACACACATATAACTTTCTATTAGCCCAGTGTATATGCTTAATAAGAAATTACAACGCCTCCTACTTTGTCCAAAGATTAGCAAATCCTACGCCAGGCCCCACTCTTTTTGACTTGACGTGGATGGCATTTTCCACAAAACTATTGAGTGTATTTAACGTTAGGTTGAATGGGAAGAAATTTAGTTCGAGCAAAGAAACAATATTTTGAAGAAAGTTGGCCAGCACTAGAAAGAATTTCCAAGGCACAAACATTGACTGACAAGAAAATCAATGTCTCGATTTCTTTTTTGACTCACTTTTTAAAAGTTATGACATTCATAAATTTTTGTTTTACTTGTAGCTTTAGATGATAAAATTCACAATATTGTGCCCCTCATTCCATGAGCTCATCAATTCATTAAGCTTCCCATGCACAATAAAATTTTGACACCATGTAGAAATAGATCAATATTATAGGGGTAGGACCATCTTTCAGTTCACCTAATAAAAGTGAGACAAAAGGATGATTTAACCTAATTTGAAGGGTCTTTTTGCATTTTGCCAAAGAACTAATAAGCATAACAACTTTCATAAAATGAGACACAGATCAAATGTAAAAATTAGAATAAACCACCACTAGACAAAAGGATGATTTAACTAATATAGCTTTAGTTACTGTTTGCGGTCAAAATTTTACTTTCTTAGAAGGTATTCTTAATAATCACAATTTTTAGTTTATAACAACATAATCACTTTAACTCTTCACACGTAAAGCACATGACTTTTTAGTTTCTAGTAATTAGATAAAGCTATATATATATATATATATATATATTTCACAACGTCAAGAAACAAACCCAACGTAAACAGTAAGAAATTCCTCCTATCTAATCAAAAGAATTTTGAACTGAATCATAGAAATTTTGATTTGCAAATCTCCTAAAACACGTTTTGACTTGACGTGGATGGCACTTTCTACAACATATTATTGTATAATTATATTATGACAAAAATAAAAACTGTTGAGTTTGTTTAACATAAGTGCGCAGGTGAAGAAATTTCGTTCGAGTAAGAAAATGTATATTCTCGAAGAAAGATGTGCCAAACACAAGAAAGCAAACACTCAGAAGAAAATCAATGTCTCTACTCTCTACCATTTTTTCTTAGATTTCGTTACTCACGTTCATAAACTTTTGACTTTTCTCAGATGATAAGATTCATGATTTTGTCCTATCGAAAAAAAAAAAAAAGATTCATGATGTTGTGCTTTGAATTTCAAATCTCATGATCAGTTCATTACGCTTCACCCATGCACAATAAAATTACGCTTCACCCGCAGCTTATTAAAGTTTTTAGATTATTTTTGCTACTATTTTTAGGTTTTATTGCACTTTTTGGTACTATTCATAAGTTTCACTGTACTATTTAGCTAATTTTTAGTTTTTTTCTACATTACTTTCAACAAAAAGTTTTCAGTTTCAACTAAATAAGTTATTCCCAAACAGAGCTTAGTGAAATTGATGGACTAAAATTTAGGACAAAAATCAATAGATGATAATTCAACTTTGGAGCAACAGAATCAGTACAACCCAAATACCCAACCAAAATTTTATAATTCCAAATTTCCAATACGTAGTGTTTGTTTGGCAAAGGTTATTTTTGTCAACTTATTTTACTATTTAGCTTATTTTTGGTACTATTAATGGGTCCTACTACACTTTTTGGTACTATTCATGGATCTCACTATACTATTTTAGCTAACTTTTATCTTTATCTATAATATTTTTAGCAAAAAGTTTTTAATTTCAACAAAATAAGTAGATCCTAAATAGACCCGTAGTATTTGAGCACTATATCATTAAGTCTTTTATCCCTTTTTTTTTTCTTTGTGACATTTAAAACTAAAGCTAACTAAATTCCAGTTCCATTTTAATGATCCTTTGAACTTTTAAATTTCAACTAATGGACAAAAAAGTAACTTTAGTAGTGGTTTCAAATTAAAACTAGTAATAACTTAGCACTTAGGATTTATTGTGAAAACATAGTGGATGTTGCACTTCTATTTTGTATATAATATATTTATGAGTTATGACTAACGTATAAATATGTAATTCGGCCCCCCAAATAAAAAATCCTGACTACGCCCCTATACACATAACTTATATGTAACAACTTAGTTAATTTGTTGAATGAAACCATGCCTTAGCATTTTAATGATGGAATTTTGTGCTGTGGGCTAGCATAGTCATTGTTTTTTTTTTTTTTTTTTTTTTTTTGTATTTAATCAAACATGGATTAGTTGGAGTGTAGATAATAGATATACAATGCTCAGACTCTTATATACACTTAAGTTTGGAAAATAAGAAAATGTGGGAAAAAAAAATCTATAACAACACTAGTATCAAGTGTGCCAAATGCCAAATATTTGGCATTTGACACACCAAACATGATAAAACCACTTACTTGAGATGTTCTAAATGCCAAAAAATTTGACATGGATGATTATTAGAGCATTCACATTCGGAATCTTTGAACTATTCTATTTTACCATCTCAAAAACTACTTTATCAATTATACCATACCATTTTACAATACACCCAACATCCAATTTCTTATTTATCCCATCTATTCATTAAAATATTAATTTCACCAACTCTTTCTCTCTCTTCCTCTTCATAAAAAAAATTAAAAATAGCCACCCACCATCACTAGGGAAAAAAACAATATAAAAATGTACACAAGTTGCTATAGTGACATCATAAAAATAGGATGGCACTGTAGCACAATTGCAAATTTTTTTGGAATTGCAATACTTTGCAAGACCAAGTAATGGGGGTTTTGAGGCACTGATGCTAAATATTACCAACATATGGTGTAACAATACCTAATGTGAATGCTCTTACCATTCCAAATTTGGAATGGTACGGACACCAATGCTAAAAAGAAAATTTAATTTCTTTTTCTTTGTCCCTCTCCTCTCATTATTTTATTCTATTTTTCTCTCTCTCCTCTCACATACCTCTCTCTCTCTCTCTCACAGTGATCTCCGCCCACAACTGATCTCGCCAAGCCGCCTGCCTCTCTCTCTCTCTCTCTCTTGTTTGTTGGTTTGTTAGAGGAGATCAATGTGGGTTTGTTGGTGGAGATTATAGTGGGTTTTGTTGGATTTGGTGTCTTTGTTGATAGTTTTGATGGAGGTTGGTGGTTATGAGTTGTGGGTTTGAGCCTTTGAGGCAAAGGTGGTGGTGGGTTGTGAGAATGATGGTGGGTTTAAGCCTCTGAGGTGGTGGTGGTTTGTGCAAGAATGGTGGTGGGTTTAAGCCTTTGAGGTGGTGGTGAGTTGTGGGATTAGTGGTGGGTTTGCTAGTGGAGAATGGTGTGTGACTGTTGATGGGTTTGATGCATCAGAGAGAGAGAGAGATTAAAAAATAATGGCATATGAAAATAAAAACAATTGATGTGAAGTGTATTTTCAAATGCCATATCAAAGTAGAAAAAACAAATTTTTGTGAGTTAAAATAAAATTTGGACAAATGCTAACTACCAAAACAAAAAATCTAAAATATTTGCCACAATAATAGGAACACGTGTTTAAGCATGTTAGAGCATCTCCAATGGTGTAGCTAAAAGCAAAATAATCTCTATAATAGAGAATGAGACCCAAAAAATGGTCTCCAATAGATTCTCTAAACCCTGAATTTTTTTTGACTCATGAACAGTAGCTCATCAAATCTGATGGGCTAGTGTACATTAGCAATTGAATTTTTTTTTATTAAAAAATTATTCTAGCTACTAATATATCAATTCTTTCTCTCTCCTCCGGATTTCTTTTTTTCTCTCATTCTCTCCGTTGCTTCTTTTTTTCTCTAATCTTCGTTGCTTCTTTTCTTTTTTTCTCTCATCTCCGTTGCTTCTCAAAAAAAAAAAAAAAAAAAAAGAGATAGAGCTGGAGAAAAAAAAGAGAGAATGAGAGCTGCTGGAATGTTCTTGAATGTGAGGGAGAAAAAGAAAATAAAAGAAGGGGTGGGGTGGGTAGAGATAGGGTGGACATGTGTGTGGAGGAGAAAAACAAGAAAAAAGAAAAAGAAAAAAAAAAGAAATGAAAACGTATGGATGAGAATGAATTGAATGAAAGGAAAAATAATATAAAAAAAAAATTAATTGAGAAATGCTACCACAATATTTTCACAATAAATTTTAAGTAATAGATTGTTATTAGTTAATATTGGTGAGTAAAAAAATAATTTCAGCGGTGGGTTCAAATTAGAACTAGTAACAACTTTCCACATAAAATTTTGATGTGATTCTTGTGAAAGTATTGCGAAAAATGTTGTGAATATAACACTTTTCATTGAAAAATATAATTGTTGGGAATGAATATAGGAAGAATAAATGATGATAAAAAAAAAAGAATAAAAAATGAATGAAGAAATA
This sequence comes from Notholithocarpus densiflorus, assembly GCA_030021035.2. Taxonomy (NCBI): domain Eukaryota; kingdom Viridiplantae; phylum Streptophyta; class Magnoliopsida; order Fagales; family Fagaceae; genus Notholithocarpus; species Notholithocarpus densiflorus. Next base: position 46,146 of record JARYZH020000679.1, read on the forward strand.
ATATTTAAATGAGATAGAGAATGGGATAGAGAATCTGTTGGAAAGTGTATTTAAAAAAGTTGGTAGTTAAAAGGTAAAAGTCACTGTTCATTCTCCAAACAGTACAAAAATTTGAAGAATCTGCTGAAAATGCTCTTAGACACTTGTAGTTGAATTCCACAAAAGCATTTCTCTTTAAGTAGCATGACATCGTTCCCTTCATTCAAACATACGCTGAACAAAAATCGACGCCGCTTCATTTAAATTGCGGTCGTCCAATTATAAAACGCAGCCGTTTTATTTAAATATGGCCTAACTCAGTCTTGTTAATAGCTGTGTCTATGGGTGGTCAGTCATCATCTGAATCTGAATCTTTACTTAATTTCATGAAACCTGTTAATCCACAAGAATGTACTGACAATTCAAAAATGGATGTTTCCCTACTATTTTTGGGATAATTGTGATAAGAGATAATTGAAGTCTTCCTTTTTTTTTTTTTTTTTTTTTTTTTTTAGATATTGATTGAACATTTTCAATTTTCAATTTGAATTGTATTATTTGAAGTAGAGTCAAAAGAAACAAGGAAAAATACTAAAAAAGTGGAGTGAAAGGGTTGAATGCATTCTAGAGGTGTTCTGTTTAAAGTTCCAACATGGAGATTATGATGAGCTTCACAAACAAACGGTCTTTGTAGATTTCCTAAAGGTTAATGATGAACAAATGGGTTGCAGAATTAAGCATCAAACTTTGTCAAATGCTGGTAGCGTTTATAATGTACAAGTTGTGCTTAGGAAAAAGAATATGCAATGAAAGAGGCTATGCATTTTAAGGACTATGAATCAAATTCATTTTGGCTAGAGCTAGACATGTCTTGGTTTTGTTTTTTTGTTTTTTTTTTTTTTTTTTTGGATACAATATAATTGAATATGATTTATTTACAAGTTATGCGCTTTAGGTTTAAAGAGGTTGAAGTGATTATTGAATCAAAAGTGAGATCACTAAAAATGACTTAAGAATATGAAACAGAATTTGAAGTAAGGTCACATGAAGCAGTGTCTAATAAATTGTTATGCTTGTTAGTAATTTTATATTCGGTTTTTCAAAAAATGATTAAAACAGTTGACGCTAATTTCTTTTTTTCTTTTTTTTTGTGTAAGATTCATCCATCCAATATGTACAATTGATGAAATTTCTGATGCCACTCATTTTAAAGTTGCAATTGGATATATTAATAGCATAATCAACCAATTTCAATTGGTAGACTACAAGGAAAATATCAAACAAATTACCAATGGTGGTGTATGTTGAAATATGATCCAACTAGATGAATTTTTTATTTGGAGAAACTTAGGGTATGTTTGGTAACTGTTTTTTTCCCTTATTTTTCTGTTTCTAAAAATAATTTTCTATTTTTGAGACTAAAAAACTTGTTTGGCAATCCAAAATGGACATAAAACAAATTAAAACTGTTCTCAAAACTCAATTTGTGAAGGAAACGGAAAACATGCAAAATGCAGTTTTCAGTTTCTAATTTTCAAAAGTCTATGAAAACACGCATTTAATTTAATGAATTTGTCTTATTTAATGAGTTAACATTAGAGTTCAAATCCTAGTAACAACATATTTTAGTATTTTATATTTTTTTCTTCAAAAAACTATTTTTTTTAATTTCAACTAACCAAACATGTTTTTGATTTCAAAAATACAAGAAAATTATTTTTTCTTTACATTCCCAAAAACAAGTTTTTGAAAATAGAAAATAAAAGCTATTACCATACATAACCTTAGGACTAATTGTACACTGCCTTCCCTGTTACAATCAATATCCTGCTGTAAAAGATTCATTCAAAAAATGAACGATTGGAATTGTGATAACAATTTGTAGAACAAACTAGATTTTGGTAGAGACGTTTAACACTTAACAAGCAGGTCCACTCTTTGGGGATTCACATTAAAGTTTATTGACTTGTGATGCAGACAACGCAGAAATGCATAAAAAAAATATTATAGAACTTAGAAAAAAACAAATGGAGCACAATGAGTTGAACCACCGTTCATTCAAAGATTCACATTCTGATATACACTGATATATATACAAAGCTGGTAATGTTTTTGCCACGAAGTCGTGTGGAAATACATTAACAACTATTGTAAATGCTCAATTATGCATCACAACATATATATTGGCAACTAGCTCAAAGGACTACAACAGATTAGTAATTAACTCTACAAAGGTCTTGACACTTGTTCACAAACTTCCCCACAGCTATGAGCACGAGTTTGTGGTTAAGATCAATGAAACATTGAGTTCAGAGGCCTAGTTAATAATTGCTAGGAAAAGTTTAGACTCCAGCTATGCACAACTCGTTTACATTAAAAAATATATATATATATATATATATATATTTGTTGAGAAGTCCAAAACTTAATAAGCAGGTCCTCTCTTGGGAGATTCACTAGCTTTTTGTTACTATATTTGTTCATCCAATGATCCATGCCAATATATAGTAAGTAGCTTTTCACTGATCTTTTGCTTTTGTCAGCAAACCTTGACTAAAAAATAAAAATGGAAAAGACGGTACAAAGTGTCAAAATTCATGAACTTTTGTGACAGTGAAACTTTATCATACATTCAAAATAAAGATGGATTACAGAGACTTGCTTCTGTGTTGGTTCTATGCTAGCATGCATATAAGAATTAGAGAAAGAGGAAATTAACAAGTCTTGTCTTATTAAAAAAACAATTAAAAATAATTGTTAAGTTATTTTTGACGGGGAGCCTTTTTTTTCCCCCTTATTTTCTTTTACAACTTATTTTGTGTTGGTCTTTATGGATTTTTTTTTTTTTTTTTGGTTTTTCAGATTTTGAAAGCAAGGCATTGGGATTAGATCTACCCTATTCTCAAACCCAAAGCAAAAACAAGTGACAAACTCAAGATTCTTTGTTAGTACTTAGTATCTTGTAGAAGCAGCACAACAACCTTAGGTAATTGAAGATAACACATAAGATGAACCAACGATGTTGCCTGATTGAAATCTGTCTTTTGCTTTTACTGCTGACTTCTAGTGAACACAGGCGGCTCCTTCGATGATGACCATAGTGGTGGTTGGCAAATAATACCAATTACATATGTTCATCATTTTACTCTTAACAAAAAAATTCAAGTCAATTAAATCAGTCAAAAGGTTCTTCCCATTCAAACTAACGTTAAAAATTCTCTTAATAGTTTTTTTTTTTTTTTTTTTTCCTTTATATGATAACATGTTGCGGAAAATACCATCCACGTCAAGTCAAAAAGAGTGAGGCCCTGGCCCAGTATTTGCTAATCATTTGACAAAATAGGAGACATTGTAATTTCTTATGGCGCGTATACACTGGATTAATAGAAAGAAATTTCTTTCCATTCAATGTAACGTTAAATTCACTTAATAGATTTTTTTTATATGATAACATGTTGTGGAAAATGCCATCCGCATCAAGTCAAAAAGAGCGAGGCCCTGGCCCATGATTTGCTAGTCATTTGACAAAATAGGAGACATTGTAATTTCTTATGGCGCGTATACACTGGGTTAATAGAAATAAATTTTTTTCCATTCAACGTAACGTAAAATTCACTCAATAGATTTTTTTTCTTTATATGATAACATGTTGTGGAAAATACCATCCATGTCAAGTCAAAAAGAGCGAGGCCCTGCCCAGGAATTGCTAATCATTTGATAAAATAGGAGACATTGTAATTTCCTACTGTACGTATACACTGGGTTAATCGAAAGTAATTTCCTTCCATTCAACCTAACGTTAAATTCACTCAATAGATTTTTTTTTTCTTTATATGATAACATGTTGTGGAAAATACCATCCACGTCAAGCCAAAAAGAGTGAGGCCCTGACCCAAGATTTGCTAATCATTTGATAAAATAGGAGACATTGTAATTTCTTACCGCGCATATACACTGGATTAATAGAAAGTCATGTGCTTTATGTGCGAAGCATTGGGTTATACGTGTGAGTAAAGCTCCATATTAAATAGTGGTGAGAAGAATAAGTAGTTAATATAACATAATTGAATACATACGCATTGGGCTTAGGCTTTTTGAGTGAAAATGTGCCTTTATAAATTATATTAATTATTCAAGGAAGATCCCTAAAGTGTTTATCTCCCTTACATGAAGAGGTGAAGCAATTATTAACCAAAATTGTAATTATTGAGAATGCCTTTTTTGAAAGTTTCATGAATGTGAACCAAAGTTTTAATATTAAACAGTAATTATTTAGGTTAAAGTGTGCCTCTATAAATTATATTAACTATTCGAGGAAGCTTCCTAAGGTATTTATCTCCCTAACATGGAAAGGTGAAGTAATTATTAACCAAAATTGTGATTATTGAGAATGCCTTTTTTGAAAGTTTCATGAATGTGAACCAAACTTTTAATATTAAAGAGTAATTATTTGCAGAAATAAGAATTCATTGCAAAATGGGTAACTAGTGGTAGTTTATTCTAAATTTGACATTCTCACCGCCTCATTCCATAAAAATTGTTTTGCTTAGTAGTTCTTTTTGCATAAATTGAAGGAGTCCTTTCGCATTTTGTCCAAAGAACTAATAAGTTTGAATGATCGACCTTAAAATTTAAAGTAAAATGCTTGTTAGGAAAAAATAGGTAACAAACTAATGTTATGTATGGAAATGTGTTGTGGTGCGAATGTGTGAATATTTTTTCTTTAGACTCTATTTAGCTGGAAAGATGGCAAAGTGAGAATTGGATAATGTTAAGAGGATAAAAAAGATTTTAGTTTTTCATCATACTTGTTTGGTTAGAGGAATAGAAAAGTAGAAGGGTGGAAATTAAATTCATGTTATGCCCTTATTGTAGTTAGAAGTAAAGGGATAATATGGATAATAATGTCTTTTCAAAACCATAACACATTTTCCTTCTAATTTGGAATGATATGTTTTGGTGGACCCTAGTAATTAACTTAGCATTTAGTATTCCATAATTTGTTGTTAAAAGCGCTAGCCACAATAGCGCTATATAAAAAAAGAAAATATAGTTTAGTCACAATTAAGACTCTTTGTAGTTGTTAAGAAAGTACTAATCAACTCAGTACATGTTCGATCACCGATGTAAGACATAGCATACACTCATACAATACACAGTCAATCAATATTCAATCAATTTCTGACATCGATCAAAGGTTTGAATCCTGCCTACACCAAAACCAATTGGTATCTCAGTCTAGTGATTAAGAGTAATCATTATAGAGCGGACAACATAAATTTGAAATTCTATAGTATCTATATTTGAAATTCAACAAAAGAGACTTTTGCCACAATTTGTTGAAGTGATTATTTGTAAATAGTGGGGCGAGGGGAGAGGGGGGAGGGGGGGAAGTAGTGCCTCCATGAAAAAGTGATTGTCCATTATTCATTATCAATCACTTCACCAAATTGTGACAAAAGTTGTGCAAAAATTAAATTGTGTCCTTAGACTTATTGAACAGTACTAGAAGGCAGTGCCTACTCTTCTATTACTTTTCTAACAAATAATCCTTATCAAGCACAAAACATTAATATATTTTTTCACTAATATGTGTCAAGTAGATAACACCTCAAGGAAATTCCAATTAAGGTATTAATATTAATTTTCAAGTTTAGATTTTCATTCAACTATTTGTAACTTATTATTAAATAAATTATCACTGTTTTCAAAATTGGGCCTAATATTTAATTCAATCAAATTTAAGTGTATAAATATCAAATTAAATTAAAAATATTAAACAAAATCCCAAAATTCAAAATATATCAAACTAACAAATTTATAATACAAATAGTTTTTGAACTACTAATAGCGAATAGGTCCACTCTATTTAATTTGTTAACAAAATTTGTGATAACTATTTTCTGGTCTGTAGAGAGAGAGAGAAAAGGAGAATGGATGGTTATTTCCATCTCATCACTGCAGTTTTTAGAGTTCAAAACTTTTTCCATTTCTTTTTCTTGTTTTTCTCCAAACGCAAAACTCATAGGTATTTGATATCATGAGAAAGCTTTCGGTGCTAATTCAAAGAAATATACCACTTTGTAGGCTAGGAGGGCCACACATTAAATTGCTGGTTGAATTAATCCCTATTATTATTTATCCAATACTAATCAAAATAAGCTAGACACATAAATTATATGTTACAACTTAGTTAATTTGTTGAATGAAACCATGTCCTAGTATTTTAAGACTTATACTAAAATAATAAAAAATTTCTGATACGAACTTATCAAGAAATTGCTTTCTTAAGATGGCTTGAATCCATATATGCCACGGAAAAACTCTAAATTTGAGATTCCAATTTTAGCTTTCTTGTGAATGCTTAGTGAAAATGTTATGTTTTTAATGTTTATTGTTTGCTGATTCCATGGCATATTTCCATATATTTTGGATTTTATGCAGCTAAAGTATGTCCTATAGCCACATCTGTAAAAATACGGCTATAAACCCCTCAGACCTATAGTTATGGGTTCTAGGCCACAGCTGAAAACGTGGCTTAAAAAAACACGGCTATAGGACTTTTTTGGGTAGTGAAACGTACTGAACAAAGTATTTGGGATTTTAATCTGCTTTTGAAGAGGGTGGCATGCACGCTGTCCTTCCTACATTAATACCGGTCAATGGGAGGTCAGTCATCTGAAAATGAATCTTTGCTTAATTTCATGAAACCTGTTGATCCACAAGAATGTACTAACAATTCAATATTGGATTTCAAACATGTTTCCCTACTTTTTTTGGGACAATTGTGATAAGAGATAACATAAGTTTTCTTCTTCTTTTTTTCCAGATATTGATTGAATATTTTCAATTTGAGATATGAATTGTATTATTTGAAGTAGAGTCAAAAGAAACAAGGAAAAAGACTAAAAAAGTGAAGTGAAATGGTTTAATGTGTTCTAGACGTGTTCTGTTTATAGTTCCAACATAGAGATCATGATGAGCTTCACAAACAAATGGTCTTTGTAGATTTTGCAAAGCGGCTATTGGTGTGTAGCAAAGGTTAATGATGAAGAAACCGGTTGCAGAATTAAGCATCAGACTTTGTCAATTCTTGTAGCATTTATAATGTACAAGTTGTGCTTACCAAAAAGAATATGCCATGAAGGAGGCAATACATTTTAAGGAGTATGAATCAAATTCATTTTGGCTAGGCACGTCTAGGTTTTGGATACAATATAATTGAATATGATTTGTTTACAAGTTATGAGCTTTAGGTTTGAGGAGGTTATCGATTATTGAATCAAAAGTGAGATCACTAAAAATGACTTAAGAATATGAAACAGAATTTGATGTAAGGTCACATGAAGCAGTGTCTAATAAGTTGTTGTGCTTGTTAGTAATTTTAGATTTAGTTATTCAAAAAATGGTTAAAACAGTTGTCGCAAAGTTTATTTATTTTTTGGAAAGATTCATCCCTCCAATATGTACAATTGATGAAACTTCCGATGCCTATCATTTTAAAGTTGCAATTGGATACATTAATAGCATAATCAACCAATTTCAATTGGTCGACTACAAAGAAAATATCAAACAAAGTACCAATGGTGGTGTATGTAGAAATATGATCCAACTGCATGAATTTTTTATATGGAGAAACTTAGGACTAATTGTACACTGCCTTCCCTAATACAATCAATATCCTACTGGAAAAAATTCATTCAAAAAATGAACGATTAGTATAGTGATAACAACTTGTACAACAAAACAGATTTTGGTAGAGAAGTTTAACACTTAACAAGCAGGTCCACTCTTCGGGGATTCACTAGCTGTCTGTTATTAATTAAAGTTTATTTGACTTGTTATGCAAACAACACAGAAATGCATAAAAAAAATAGAACTTAGAAAAAAACAAGAAACAAATGGAGCTTAATGAATTGAACCACGGTTCATTCAAACATTCACATTCTAATATATACTGATATTTATACAAAGGAGGTAATGTTTTTGCCACGAAGTCATGTGGAAATACATTAACAGCTATTGTAAATGCCCAATTAAGCATCACAACATATTGGCAACTAACTCAAAGGGCAGCAACAGATTAGTAATTTGTTGGAAAATCTGGTTTTGTATCTCATACAAAACACACAGCGAAAGTAACAAACACGGATCTACTTCATTCATGATTGATAACATGCACTATGTAAATTTCAGAATTTTAAGAACAAAATAGCGTACCTTGGTGTGGTGAAATTCAAAACAAAAGATTAGAAGTACTTGGGAACACTTTTAATCTTCACTCCAATTCCACTTTACGCCCAAGAAGTGTGGTCTATCAATCAGTTTTCAAGGGAGAATAATCGAGTGGTTTCACTCACCCATACACACCATTTCACAATGATGTATCATCTATAAAATTCTGTATGTTTCTCCATTTGTATCTAACTGATTATCTAATTGGGCTGGTCTTTTAGACCTTTACAATTGGGCTTTAATGTGTGGCTTGGAGTGGGACCAAAAGAAAACAAATAAGACTCTAGCTCCAATGGACCTTGGGCTTTTCTGTCAACTCTTGACAAGTCCAAAGTTACCATTAATTATATTTAATACCACTATATAAATATAATTACACTCTAGGCCTTATTAATAAATTATATCCCAGGACTTTATTATACATGCAACCCCTTCATAAAATATTCGTAGTAATACAAAATCATGAATGTAGACTGCCACTTTGAAAATTACTACATCTTAATCCTTGAGTACCTGGTTTAATCCTTTAAGTTATTCATCATATATTTATGAAATCCAATTTCATAAATATATACTTTAGTAACTCCTTACTAAAGTGATTAGGCCTAACACTCTGAATAACCAAACCCATTAAACTTATTTCAAGTGAATATTTTATATCTCTGTTAAGAGATTATGAATTCCATCTTGAGAATATATGTTCCATCAACACTAAATGTGGCTACCCAACATACTGAGGTTTTGATCGTGACTTTAGATCTCACTCCTGATATATCAAAGTAACCTACACCTCATGATCAGGTCCATTATTCTCTCAGGATTAAGAGTTCATGTAAATAGAAGTCGTGAGATTTATTATTCATTTGAAAGTCGTTAGGAGAATAATAAATCTCACAGCGATCCAATTCAATATGTCTTAATTCTTAAAACATATCAACATATCAACTAGAAGTCTCCACTTCCATGATCAAGACAAATCATCTTAGTTGATATGTTATAGTCTTCGCAGATGAAATGCCCAATTTCATCACCGACTACGAACCAAAATTCTGAGTTTACAAAGAACTTATAATCTATATCTTCTGTGACTAAATCACATACTATGCATCTCATGGACTATATGATAATGTCCAAATATTCATGTTACCATTATTTTAGATAATAATAAAACAATTTTATTAATCATAACATTAAATCATACATTATGTCATACATAGCATCATACAATAGAATTTAAGGGCACTAATCCTAACATAATTTACTCTGCAACTGTCTTGAAACTCATTCACAAACTTCCCTTTTAACAAATGGGCACAGCTAAGATCATGACTTGCGGTTGAGATCAATGAAACTAGGGCCTGCCCTAGGCCTAGGCTATTTAGGCCATCGCCTAGGACCCCTACTAGAGAAAAGCCTCAAATTTTAGGTAAAAATTGAAATATATATATATATATTTTTTAAAATTTGAGATATAGGAAAACAATTAGTTTTATATTTTTCTTCTACTTGTAAGAAGTTCTAAAGAATTGAGTAATGCTAGAGATAATACAATTTTAAATATATAGGGCTTACAAATATGTGATGCTAATCAAAATAAATAATTCAAATAAGAAAATGCTAGAAATACTATAAATTTTACTTCAAAACCTTTACAAATTGATGTGACAATAAATATATGATTTTTGAATGTTAACAAGCTGTTAAATACGTTTTTAAATTACTTTTTGTGAATGGTGATACATCTTTATAAGCCTTATGTTGTAAAATGTATAATATCCCTAACATCATTCATTCAAATACTTGTTTATTATCTTCTTGAAGTGTTATTAATCACATTCATTGCTACATCATTTGTAAGTTTTTTTGTAGTAAAATTTGTTATAGTTTAAGCATTTCTTCAAAAAAATAAAATAAAAACATATTACAAGATAAAAAGAATGGATTTTTGTTGTTAAAAAAATTATGATATTAAAAACTAGTTAAATATTAATTAAGTAATAACAAAAAGGCCCCATTTAAATATATCGTCTTAGGTCTCAAAGTTTGTTGTGCCGCCCCTGAATGAAACATTGAGTTCAGAGGCCTAGTTGACAATTGCTAGAAACAAAGTTTAGACTCCAGCTATGCACAATTCGTTTGCAAACAAAATAAATGTTCGTTGAGAAGGTCAAAACTTAACAAGCAGGTCCTCTCTTGGGAGATTCACTAGCTTTTGTTACTATATTTGTTCATCCTATGATCCATGCCAATATATATTAGTAACTAGCTTTTCACTGATCTTCCACTTTTGTCAGCAAACCTTGACTAAAAATGGAATAGATGGTTTAAGTGTCGAAATTCATGAACTTTTGTGATAGTGAAACTTTATCATACATTTGAAATAAAGATGGATTATAAAGACTTGCTTATGTGTTGGTACGGTAAAAACTCTATGCTAGCATGATTATAAGAACTGGAAAAAGATGAAATTAGCAAGTCCTATTCTTATTGGAAAAAAAAAAAAGGCATAAATAATTATTAGGTTATTCTCAACAAGGAGTCACTTTTATCATTATTTTCTTTTACAACTTATTTTGTGTTGGTTTTTATGGATAGTTTTTATGGACTTATTCTACCAAATAAGTCCAGTCAATTTAATCAGTCATAAGGTTCTCTATAATTAAGTACTGCATATCTAGGTTATGTTCCTTTCTACATATGCTTATCCAACAAATCTTGCATCCTTAGTTTCAAACAACAATCAAAATTTTATATAGCAACCAAATTGTATCTCCTCGAATCCACAATTTGTACCTCTGTGATATATATTGAAACTGTGATAGGTCTTTGTTGGGGATGATTCATTACTGATCTCCAAATCTTTCAAGATAGATGAATCCTTAGTGGTAGCTTTCCTATTTGCAAGAAAGTCCAGAGAGATGGTAGTACGAAGCTTGCCTTCTTTGGTTGGTTGGGGTTGAAGTCGATCAAGAGCTTTGGATCAACTGCGAGTGATTGGGCTGACATAATCATCATCACTGGAAGCATCAACCACTGATTTTCGGACATTCTTGCTAGAGGCCATTGAAGCTGGTAGCAAAATGATGTTGAATTTCTTTTCTTTTAAAGGAGAAAGAGATGAGAGGCAGAGACGTTCCACCGGGCGTGCCAGAATATGTAGACAACTAAATTTCTAGTTTGAAATAAATCAAACAAATAAAATAGTTTCACAAATGCGAATTTGTATTGATGATTGTGTGGTACAATTCTCTGAAATTACAAAAGAGTGATCCTCTGATTTGATCTCCTTGAAAGACTTGTTGATTGGAATTGTAATAATGTAATTCTGACTCGAACACAAGATATCCTTCAATTTGGTTGAGGAATGGATCGAAGACCCTTGAAACAGAATCACAATGAATCTCTGGCTATAAGCTTGTTAGAAATTCTTTGTTCTTTGTGTTCTTGGTGCGTTCTTCGTCTTCGGCAGCCTAGTTTATCTCACTGTCACTCGTCCAGACATTTCCTATGCTGTTCACCAGGTGAGCCAGTATTTATCTGCTCCACGATCGAATCACTATGCTGCTGTTCTGCGCATTCTTCGATACCTAAAGGGCACTCTCTTCCATGGTCTTTTCTACTCTGCTCAGTCTCCTCTTGTTCTCCATGCATTTTCTGATGCTGATTGGGCAGGAGATCACACTGATCGTAGGTCCACCACTGGTTATTGCTTTCTTCTTGGTTCTTCTTTGATTTCTTGGCAAAGCAAGAAACAAACTCATGTGGCCCGCTCCAGTACTGAAGCAGAATATCGTGCCTTTGCTGATACCACATCTGAGCTCCTTTGGCTACGATGGCTTCTCAAAGACTTGGGTGTGTTCACATCCTCTGCTACTCCTCCTTATTGTGACAACCAGAGTGCCATTCATATTGCTCACAATGATGTCTTTCATGAACGGACTAAACACATCGAGATCGATTGTCATTTTATCCGTTATCATCTTGTCCATGGTGCTCTCAAGCTGATCTCAGTCTCCTCTAAAGATCAACTTGCAGATATCTTCACCAAGTCACATCCTAAGGGACGCCTTCGTACTTTGGTTGACAACCTCAAGTTGGTCTCACATCCACCTTGAGTTTGAAGGGGGCTGTTAATGTGTATTAGGGTATGTGGGCTTTAGGCCCACCTTGTTTACTTGTATAATACACTTACTTGTACTGCACACTCTGCCTTCTATATAAAGGCACTCATGTATATTCTATTACTTGTGAAATACAATACACTTATTCAGTATTTCTAACAATAAATATGATTGATCTTGGGAACAAAAAAATGGTAAAGAAATTGTAAAAATAACATTGGTAAAAGTAGTTGAAAAAGACATGTCAATTAAGGAAGTTACGAAAATTATGACTTTGCGTTCTCAAAAAAAAAAAATTATGACTTCAAATAGATTAAAATGTAGGAAAAAAGAATATGTGGCCAACCTTGATTAACCTTTTGAGAATTCATAGTAAGAGAGTCAATTTCTTACCAGAGCGATAATTTCGAAAAGGTACACCGATATTTATCCTTACCGAAATATATATATATATATGAATACAAAATTTAATAAATGAATATTTATTTCACTAAATGTAAGAAAAATATTAAACTTCTGACAAATTTTCTATACAAAAACTACAAATTAATGTGATAATAAATGTGAACAATGCCATTTCATTTCAGCCCATATTAAATTTGTTTGGGAATTTTTTTTTAATAATTGGTGACATGAATTTATAAGACACTAATGCCAAAATTTGTGGTATGTCTAGGCATTGCTCTAAACAGAAAAATATATAATTTTTACCCATTTCACATACTCACAGCTTGCGGTACAATTGCCAACAAATATTTTATTTCTCTTCTATCCTTCTTCACTTTTATTTATTTATTTATTTGAGAATTGTATGCTTCTGTTTGCATTAACTACTTGTCTTGAGTGAAGAGTTTTACTGTATGTTCACGTGGGGACCCAAAACGAAAATTTAAAAAAAAAAAAAAAAAAAAAAAAACGAAACAGTGACAAAGAAAGTAAATCACAGAAAGAGAGATACATGAACTGACTTCCGAAGAAAAAGAAGTGGAGAGTCCGAGATGGGACATATGGCAAAAATAGCCGAATATCACATTTTGGTAAAATTTGTGATAAACTAGTACTGTTTCAAAAATATGTAGTAATTTACCATTTTTTTAGTACTTGAATTTCACAAAATCGAGTTCTAAATAGTACTCGAATTTAGTAAACTTGAGTTCCTAGGTGAGTCATCAGCGTGGCACTGCTGACATAGAATTTAATCTATTAAAAAAGCAATGTGGTACTTGATATGGTGGTTATTTTTAAGGTAATCGAGTGTTTTAAGCTCGAGTACCTTGTTTTTCTTTTTTTCTACTTTTTGTTTCGTACAAAACTTATTTCAACTGCTTGTGATTTGTGTCCACCAAACAAAATCTCGTGGTCCATGAGCACACAGACAGCTTCTCCTTTCTTACTGTTACAAAATCATCAGCACTTGACTTCCAACAACCCCTCTCAAGGAGATCCACTAGCATAAAAATCTCCTGGCTAGCCCCTAAAAACTCTGTTATGAGAAGTATGCTCTACCAGTCTATCAGAAAGCTTCAATCTGCCACCTCCACAACTTCAGCAATGCGTGCCCAAATGTGTGGGATGGATTATGAAAACCCACTGGAGATAGCAGACCTCAGCCTCAAACATGTTTTCATGACAACATTGAGCATACTTTCAACCCCAATATGACTATGAGAAGCCAACCATTAATTTCAACTGGCTGAACAGTGAAATTTGGACCTTTGAAATACACCCATCTCCACTGAGATGCCTGAGTTTCTGATCTACTGTGATTGCAAGCTACAAGATAAAAGGGATTTCCAAGCAAAAAGTAGGAAAAAAAGAAAAGAAAAACAAGATATTCGACTTTGTTAAGCTCGATTACCTTTAAAAAGTACTCAATTTCCACAATATCAAGTACCACATTGCTTTTTTAATTGATCAAATTTCAGGTCAGCAGTGCCACGCTGGCGACTCACCTAAAAACTCGAGTTCACTGAACTCGAGTACTGTTTAGAACTCGATTTTGTGAAACTTGCGTACTAAAAAAGTGGTAGATTGCTACATATTTCCGAAATAATACTAGTTTGACACAAATTTTGCCAAAACGTGGTATTTAGCTATTTTCACCTGGCACATATAGAGCTCAGATAAGAAACTGACTTCCTTTGATTCTAGCTGAACCAATAATTTTGGAATTAACAATTTGTTATTGTTATATAGCAATTTCTTCCTACAAAGTTGCAGCGAATTCTCTCTTATTTATATATATATATATATATATATATTTATATATATATATATATATTTATATTTATTTTTTTTTTTTTTTTTTTTTTGATTTGGGTTATACAAGGAACTGTTACAGGGATTCACGCGGAAAATTGAGAATCTAACTCTTTAACAATTCTCCATAAAAGTCAAAATCAAAATCCAAAACTCTTTAACAATTCTCCATATCATATACTCTGTTTTTGCCCATTTCAAGGCTAAGTCACGCAGGTAACATGTCACAGCACTGCCTTGATGATTCCAAAGCTTGTCAATTCAGCAAAAAAAGAAGAAGAAAGATTCCGAGTCTTTCTTGAAGCTTTTGGACTTCCTCGTTAACGCCAACAAGTAACTCGTTCATCTCTATGTTTAGCCAGCTGAAGAGTGATTGAACCCAAGAAACATGTTGGAGCATTTTAATTTACTGGCCTTAAGAGTACCTCGACCCTCTATATTTTTGTGAAAAAATGTGTTGTTTTAATAATCAGATTGTTTGGCTGACACTACTTAAAAATATAGTTTGAGGATCAAATTATCAGATATGACATATCATGTGTGCGCGTTTAATAACCAGTGTATAAAAGTGTTGTTTATGGAGCAAATTAGAAGCAATGACAGTCTAATTATATTATTGGTCTCTTTGTTGATTTAAGAATACGAGTGTACGAGTAATGACATTATTATTATTTTATTTCTTTTATAGATGTGTTAGTATTTTAAATTTATAGTGTTCGCTTTATAATGATTGTTCTTTATTATCAGGCCAAGACCAAGACACCAATTGGTTTTTTACATAAGCGAAAATTGAACCTTAGATCTTTTATTTTGGCAATAAAAGAATTTACGAGTTGAGCTTACTAAAACCCACTACTAACATTATTTAAAAGTGTTGTTTGAGAATCAAGTTATCACAACACAAAGTACAAACTATTATAAGGAGAAACTATTATATTATGTGTTTCTCTCTTCCTTTAGCATACATTTTTTATAATAGCTTAATTTTGCATATTTATATCATTATTAGAAAGAATTATCATATTTATTTTGAGTTAATTCATGCATTTTATAGTTGGTTTTGCAATAATGCTGAATAATCAATTTTGTACTTAATTGAATTTTAATGCATGAAGTTGTCTTTTGTAGGATAATGAAATTAAATAAGTGGATTTGTGCAAAGAATAAAGTTAATGGACTTTACTTTTACAAGGGCCATGATGAAATCAAAGCAGGCCAACCCAATTAAATTCAAGTCCAATTGGAGCAAGGTATCAAAGGAAATTTGCATCAAATCCAAGTCTAATTCAGATTGGGATTCCAGCCTGCACACCAGTTAGTATTTGGAGCATAACTTTCGGCTCAGATGTCCAATCGGGATGATATTAGTTGGGTTGGAAAGATAACTTAAAGGGATACAACTTTTCTGTTTACCAAAAATCCGAATTCTGAAGTTAAATGGGCTGAAAACGTCGGTTAAGTGAAGCCTAAAAACCTGGGATTTTCTCCAAACGAGAATTCAACTTGTAATAGGATTCCTTGACCTATTTAAAGGCTCTTTAGGGCAAAATTCAGAGGGGAGCTGCTGTAGAACATAATTTATGTTTTCTTAAAGTTTCTTTACAGTTTTTAGAGTTTTATTTGTGTTATGGCTTGGTAGAAGCCTTGCTAAGGCAAGGGGTGAAACCCAACCGTTTATTGGTATATTCTTAATAATTATTTATTGGTTTTAATGCTTATGTTTTTATGTTTTTGATTGTTTTACTCATCTAGAAAAGTGTTTAGTTCTGTATAATCCTTTGATTTATCGTAGACTCCGGGCACGTTAAATGCTTAGTATTCCCTGCGAACTAATTCACCAGTTTTGTTTTGCCTAAAATCAATCAATTGCATGAAACTACCTTAGACAATTAATTCTTGAGTTTTTATTGTTAAATCATCCGACTAAAGTCATCCTTTGTATGAATTTTAGTTGAGTTATAAAATAAATATTGTTAAGACTACCAATAGATGTGTTGTGTGTGGATCCTTAAACCTTAGCGCCTTAATATATTGTTATTTTCTCTCAATTTAAATTACCTTTACTAAACTATCAAAAATCTCTTCAATTAAACTTTATTATTTTAGTTTTATTCTATTGTGGTTTGCTAATCAATTCCCTTTTCCCTGTGGATTCGACCTCGGACTTACCGAGTTATTACTTTGCGACAATCCTGCACTTGGGAGCATTATTTAAGCCGCAGCAAGTTTTTTGATTCTCATCACCATGATTACTCTCTAAGTCCGCCATGATATCAAGTGTGTGAGAATGTGTGAAAGAATCAGATAAATTGCTAAACAAATAATGCTCCCAAGTGTAGGATTGTCGCGAAGTAATAATTCGAAAAGTCCAAGGTCGAATCCATAGGGAAAAGGGAATTAATTAGCAAACCACAAAAGAATAAAACTAAAATAATAAAGTTTAATTGAAGAGATTTTTGATTGTTTAGTAAAGGTAATTTAAATTGAGAAAAAATAACAATATATTAAGGCGCTAAGGTTTAGGGATCCACACACAACACATCTATTGGTAGTCTTAACAATATTTATTTTATAACTCAACTAAAATTCATACGAAGGATGATTTTAGTCGGATGATTTAACAATAAAAACTCAAGAATTAATTGTCTAAGGTAATTTCATGCAATTGATTGATTTTAGGCAAAACAAAACTAGTGCATTAGTTCGCAGGGAATACTAAGCATTTAACATGCCCGGAGTCTACGATAAATCAAAGGATTATACAGAACTAAACACTTTTCTAGATGAGTAAAACAATCAAAAATATAAAAACATAAGCATTAAAATCAATAAATAATTGTTAAGAACATACCAATAAACGGTTGGGTTTCACCCCTTGCCTTAGCAAGGCTTTTAGCAAGCCATAACACAAATAAAACTCTAAAAACTGTAAAGAAACTTTAAGAAAACATAAATTATGTTCTACAGCAACTCCCCTCTGAATTTTGCCCTAAAGAGCCTTTAAATAGGTCAAGGAATCCTATTACAAGTTGAATTCCCGTTTGAAGAAAATTCCAGGTATTTAGGGTTCACTTAACCGACGTTTTTGGCCCATTTAACTTCAGAATTTTGACTTTGGTAAACAACAAAGTTGTATCCCTTTAAGTTATCTTTCCAGCCCAACTTGAATCATCCCGATTGGACATCTGAGCCGAAAGTTATGCTCCAAATACTAACTGGTGTGCAGGCTGGAATCCTAATCCGAATTAGACTTGGATTTGATGCAAATTTCCTTTGATTCCTTGCTCCAATTGGACTTGAATTTAATTGGGTTGGCCTTCTTTGACTTCATCATGGCCCTTGTAAAAGTAAAGTCCATTAACTTTCTTCTTTGCACAAATCTACTTATTTAATTTCATTATCCTACAAAAGACAACTTCATGCATTAAAATTCAATTAAGCACAAAATTGATTATTCAGCATTATTCCAAAACCAACTATAAAATGCATGAATTAACTCAAAATAAGTATGATAATACTTTCTAATAATGATATAAATATGCAAAATTTAGCTATTATCAATTTTTAATGTCTATAAATGATAACTGTTGGGTTAAGATAGCTTGACCCCAGTTAATTAATTCAATTACACAAGTTGATTAATTAGGTTCAATTGCATGCAAATCGTGGAGGCACCAACAAATCACCAAAAATACTAAATGTAGTGGAAAATAAATTTGACACCGTGATTTGTTGAAAAATGAGGAAAACCTCGCAAGGCAAAAACCCTACCGAGTGATTTTAAGGTCACCACTCTCAAGAATTCACTAATCAATAATCAAACGGTTACAAGTATAAGGAATCTTACCAACTACCCTAGGCCTATCCCGAAATATCAACCTACAGTTGAACCTTCGCTCCAATACCCAATCGGACTTGATCTTGTAGTAGCCTTCTTTCCTTTGATGCACAAACCTCCAATTTGTGACTAACCATTTGCACGAATCCCGAGTACGTGACTAACTCTAGCAACTTGAATAGATGTTGTTGGCTGCAAAGTTCTTCACTTCATCAATAATAAAAATCTGGAAGCACTCGATTACAAAACCCTATGGCGTACAAACGCAGTAGCTTCACATAGAGAATATACGTCTCTTGGTCTCTATATCCGTGTGTGACGGCCTTTAAAATAAGCCTTATATATGTCTAAGGTTGTGAAAAAAGAAAACCCAAACAAATATACAAGACTGGACCAAATTTTAGATCTGGAAATTCTGAAATCGTATTTCTCGATAGATCGAGCTGCTGTCGAGCTATCTATCGAGCTTCACATTAAGTCTCGATAGCAGGCATCTGTCGAGACTTAATGAACAACTTTTCTTCACTTGTTTCTTGGACCAATCTTCATGTCTTTAATACTTGACTTGAACAACATGTTTCTTGAAGTACTAAACCCATCTTAGATTTACCCAATTACAAGTGCATTTTGTCAAAGGATTAGCCAATTACAACAAAATATGACCTTAACAATCTCCCCCTTTGGCAATCCGTGACAAAAACACAAACAACAATTATGAGAGAAGTCTAACACAACTGTCCCATAATTTACAAAAGTACATAAGTCAAACCCTACAATGAACTCTTGAAAAACTTTGCAAAAAGAGAGATCATGGCATGGTAGACTTGCAACCTGTCTTAACTGAAACACTTAAACAAGATTCATCAAGGCATCAAGTGTGAAACATAGACAAGTTGTATACAAGAAGAAACATGTGTATAAAGATAGATAAGAAACAACACATGCGAGACAATGGTGAAGAAAAACATACATCTCATATATATATCAAAGAAGTACAATGTATGTAATAAAAGTGGTCACAAGACCATGGTACATGTAACAAGAAAGAGTACATCAAAACCTCACTACATCCCTCAAAAACACACTCTTCACCTATCTAGTAGGTCCTATGCTAGCTCTCCCCCTAACACCTAGACTACTCTCATCTACAAAACTACTCTCCCTTCTTATCACGAGTGACAAAGGATGTATCACTGAGAGGTCGTCATCTCGTCATCATACTCTAAGCCAGAAGCATCATCATCCTCATTTCCACTGAAAGCTTTAAAATGTGTGAAAACACAAGAGCTATTTAGACCCCTAAATTAAAGTTACGACTCGATTTATTTTACACTAACTTAATACTAAGTGCGGAATAATGTAAATGCGAGCAGATAAATAAACAAGCTACTCTAATCTATATTAAAGACAACACAGTAGTAAAATGGAAATGTAAAAGAGTAGGGAAGAAGAATGCAAACACAAGATAACACGCTGATGTGTTATCGAAGAGGAAACCGAAGTACTTGGCGTAAAACCTCTCCGCCGCCCTCCAAGCGGTAATCGATCCACTAGACAATCAGTTGGGATACATGAGTTAGCAAGAAACCCTCCAAGCCTAATCTACCTAATGTACCTAAGCCCTCCAAGCTCCTACTCCAACAAGACTTCTCGGAACCGTGTCTTGTCTAGCTCTCTAGATCCCGCAATACGCCCGATTGCATCCGCCAAAGCCTGGCTTCTTCCAAAGCTTCCCAACAGTACCAAAACCTCATTGGACACTCTGAAAGGGTGTGGTAAGTGTTTGGACTATCAACCTCTCAATGATATAAAAATGGAGAGGTAGGAGTTGAGGAAAAACCACAAGCAATTGTGTAGAGATATGTGGGTATGACAATCTCTAACTCTCAAGGTTTGTGGCTAGGGTTTTCTCTCAGAAGCACTCCTCAACATTTGTGGGTAATGTGGGTATATATAGAGTGGGTACAAAAAGTGTGTATCAGATAGTACAGTCTGGCAGAACAGAATGTTTCGCGAGTGTCTCGCGGGAAAGCTTACCCACGAGCTACTCGCGAAACACAGCTGTCTCCATCTATCCTGACTCTTCGCATTCCAGTCATGTGCAGGGCACATGCAACATTTCGCGGGA
The DNA here is from genome assembly GCA_030021035.2 of Notholithocarpus densiflorus. Classification (NCBI taxonomy): domain Eukaryota; kingdom Viridiplantae; phylum Streptophyta; class Magnoliopsida; order Fagales; family Fagaceae; genus Notholithocarpus; species Notholithocarpus densiflorus. Next base: position 66,706 of record JARYZH020000679.1, read on the forward strand.
TGCTTAGTCGTGAGCTACCCGTGAAAACTCTTTAGTCTTCAATAGCTTGAGTCTTCACACTCTTTCTCTCTATCACACAACCCTTACAATTAAAAACCCACAATAAATACAGGGTACAAACAATTGAATAGAATTACAATCAAATTTGGCACGGAATAAAAGCCAACAGAAATACTGTTGTAAATCACAACTTTACAATCTCCCCCTTTGGCTATTCCGTGACAAAACCCCTAAAAACAGACTCTAGACTTAAACGTGAGTTTGGGAACAGTGGTAAAACTCACTCACACCTAATCTAGAAACTGTGAAGCACTTGCATGTATATACCTATAACCTGAAACACTCTCACACAAACAAAACTTTCATTAAGCTTATGACAAGTTGAATACATTGTATGTATATGAGCAAATAAAGTGCGATCAAGTTTGTAAACACAATAAACATGTAAGCAAAACATGATCATACAAGAACAATCATTAAGGATGACTACAATGAACACTTAGCAAGTAAATGCTCATCTGGGCATTCAAAGCTATAAAGATCAAACATGATGATCAATAGCATGTCCAGCACTCAACCAATGCAAAATACACGAGGTATTTGCATCTAGGATACAACATCCTACTAGGGTACAAGAGTGAGGTACTTAAGACATATTAGCAATATCTTAGAAGTACAAAAAAGTTCTACAAAGCATTGAGATAAACACAAATACTGAATTATAAACTGAAATGTAAAACAGTGTACTAAAAGCTTTAAAGAAAAACAATAAAAACATAAAACAGAGTACTTAAGCTTTAAAGAAAAGCAATAAAACAAACAATAAACAGCAGTTTCTGCTTCTGGTTTCTCCTCCCCCTATCACTGCACTCCCCCTATCAACAACACCATCTCCCCCTTTTTGTCATGGAATAGCTAGTCTTCATGTTCTTCTAGCTTCCTCTAAATTTGATCCATTTGAGTCTGGAGAGATGTGAACTTGGTGTCAAAACGAATGTGTTGGGAGTGCATGATGGTAGCTAGTCCAGATATTTTGGTAGTGATCTCTTAGAAAGTAGCCATGATGTTGTCTAGCTGGTCATCATAAACATGAAAGGTAGAGCTTGAGCTTCCCTGAGTAGCATGACTTTCTTGTTTGGTATTCTTCTTGGTGTGACTCATGCTTGCATGGAGAATGTAGATATTAATTGGACTTGGCCTTGGATATGGGCGTTCATCTTCCGAAGGATGCACACCTTTGAGCTTTAGAATCCTTGATGAAAGTTCAATTAGTGTACAAAACACTATGAACGTTTAGACCCCTAATTTCCAAATTATTAATTTAAGCTTATTATCAAACAATTAATGTGCGGAATATGAACATAAGCATATAACAGAATTGATAAACAATCTAAACCAAATAAAATCACATCCACAACAGAAATTAAATGGCAAAAATTAAGGGAAGAAAGATGCAAACACAAGGACAACACAACGATGTGTTATTGAAGAGGAAACCGAAGTTCTCAGCATAAAACCTCTCCGCCGCCCTCCAAACGGTAAATAATCCACTAAAGAATGTAGTTGGGATACATGAACAGCAGAAGACCCTCCAAGCCTAATTTACCCAATGTACCTAAGCCTTCCAAGCTCCTACTCCAATGAGGTTACACCGAACCTATTTCTTCTTTAGCTTACCGGATTCCGCTATAGCCCATAGCATCAACCAATTACCATTGGTTCCTTCCTAACTGCTTCCCAAAGCACCAAAAAACCTTCTTACAGATGTGGGTATGGTGAGAAAATGATTTGGCTAAGAACCTCTGAAGGATGTAACAATGGAGCAGGTGAAAGTAGAGGAATTTGAAGAGTCTCTATGTAAAGATTGTGGATGAGTCAATCTTGTTTTTCTCTAGGGTTTTTCTCTCAATATTCTCTTTGGAAGCTCTCTACATTTCGTGGGTATAAGGGGTATTTATACTAGTGTGAGAATGGAATGCTAAAAGTCAGTTTTTCAAAACAAAGCTGGTTGGCGACTTGGCCTCCTAACTTGACTGAGTCGCGAGTTCAAGCCGTGAGCTAACTGAATGGCCAGTCTGGACTTTTTGTCCTGTAATGCCACAGCTGGCATAACGGTTCAGCTTCTCTGCATGCTTCACTCATGTGCATCTTCTAGCGGCTTGCAAGCTGCGAGCCACCCATGAGATCCAGTCGCGAGTCCCTGCTTCACTGCATAGTCTTGAGTATTTCTTCACACTCTCTCACACACTACCCTTACATGATTCCCACCTAAATACAGGGTTTCTAAGTGCTAAATTACAAGCAAATTGGCACGGAATAAAGCCAACAGAATGGTTGATTAAATTCAACCTTACAATCTCCTCCTTTGGCTATTCCGTGACAAAACCCTAAAACAAACTCCAGACTTAACATGTGAGTTGGGAACAGTTGAACATAACTCACTCACACCTAACTCTAGAATCTGTGTAACTCTTGAACCATAAGAACAAGTATCTCCTGAAACACAACAACACAATATGATCATTGTATGCAGAAAACTTGAATGCATATGGAGCAAGCACAATGCGATCAAGCAAAATGGAATATAAGCAATAAACCATGGCTTGACCAAAAAAAGAACAATCACTATAAATAGTGACCACAATGCTCATTCACACAAGGAATGAACATCCGGACATGCAAGCTAATAAGCTCAATGTAAAGTATCATTTGCATGTCCTACACTCAACCAATACAACAACTCAAGGTAATTGCATTAAGGATAAAAAATCCAACAAATGGCACAAGAGTGAGAGTACTTAAAGAAAATGCATAACATTTAACAACAAGTACTAGGCTACAAAGCATGGGTACAACAACATGTACTGTAAAAAAACAAACTTGATAAAAATAAACCAAGGTACCAACAAAAGCTTTTAAACACAAGTAATAAAACCAACCATGAGTTTAAACCAAGTATTTAACCAAAGTACTTAACAAACCTATAATAAAAATTATCCAAACCATAACAATAAAACCACATAAACATGAAGTAAGAAGTTTTTGACTCACTCCCCCTCAAAATGGTGCTCCCCCTCAAGAGTTGCCCTTCAAAAATTATCTCCCTTTTTGACCGGAATGGCCAAAGGGTCACTGCTGGGTGCTGAAACTATCAAGCTTTGCTGAAAGTATGTTCATCTAGTCTTGAAGTGCAGCTAGCCTATCAGATTGTTCATTCTGGACATCTCTGAGCCCATCAATCCTATCGAGGATGATTTGGAATGCATCTGAAGGTACAGCTGATGAAGATGAAACTCTGCTCCTCTTGCCATGACCTCTTTAGCTTGAGGGTTCTCTTGCAGCCTCTGTGTCAGTCTCCATTGGTTCATCCTCTCCTTGGTCACCTTCATCTTCATCATCAGGGAGACGAACTTGTATCCTTGTGATGGTCAGTTTGTTGATGGCTGAGGGTGTAGGCATGAGACTGATATTTTAAGGGATGTCAACATCTTTCAGTCTAAAAAGCCTCATAAGAAAGCTGGGAAAAATCAGCTTAGCCCTTGAAGTTGTTCTAGTCTCATCCACAATTGTGTTAAAGATGTGAGAGCTGATGTCTATGAAGGTGTTCTCCTTGAGTTCCATGAGAAAGATAGCTCTAGCATTGTTGATTGTAGTCAGCTTCCTTACTAGGTACAAGTTGAACATCATGATGGTAGTTAGACACCTCATGTCAGCTGGAAAAGCATTAGTGTTGAGGCATCTCCCTTCTCTAACACCACCAATATGAGATTGGACAGTTTCTATGGATAGCATCCTGTCCTTGTAATTGATGAAGTCATGTTCATCTAAACCTTCAAGCCCTAGCACCTCATCTATATCACCCGCATCTATATTGAATTCCTTTCCTCTTATCCAACAATTAAGCTCGTCCTCTTTTAGCACAGCATTTGCATAAAACTCCATGATCAAAGGCTCACACACTCCAGGCAAGTCACTCAACAACTTATCCCAACCTCTGCCCTTAAAACAGTTTGGAATGAAGGTGTCCTTCAAATCCACCAAGTCTACAAATCTTTCCTGAATGATGGTTGCCTTTAAGTAGAAATCTCTATATCTCTCAAAGTGTTGAGGTGATCGAAACTTGGTATTGTCCATTTTCAGCCTTTTATCATCCTTCTTGGCAGTGGTTTTCTTCTTGGTAGGAGTCATCTGCAAACACAGCAGAAAACGCCACAAAAACAGAGCACAATTGATGGAAACTCAAAAATCAGTAAGAGATTAGTAGCACTGAAAAGAAACAGAGGGTTATACCAAATATTTAGTCCACGCAAGGTTTTAGAAGCAACAAAGCATGAGATAACATGCCACAGTAGAACACACTACAGATTTATTGCCAACTATGAATCAATACCCAATGTAACAATGTGCACAATCAAAACAAGAGCAACCTAGGGCACAAAGCTAAATACAAATGTAGATGAGCAAAAAGCAATCTGTGAACCAAATGCAACTCATAACCATACCATCTCACTAAATCCCTAATCACTCAAGCACATGTCTACAAGACATTTCACAATGGGTATGATATGCACAATTAAGTACAATGTAATCAATGAACACCACAGAGTCACAAGAAACTGTCATTGTGACATTCTATGACAAGCATGAAATGCACATCACAGCACAAACATGATATACTACTCCAAAATGAGAAGCATACACATAAACATGTATAACAAGCATCATATTCTTAATGACACCAATATGCATTTTAACAAACTCAGACAAAATAACCCTAACCCATACCCCGAATCAACACATAAACCCAATCTCAACAACAACTCAAAAATCCAAGAAATCAATGCAAGAAATATGAAATACTGAGAGAAAATGAGAAAACCCATACTTTTTTCTTGAAGATTGAAGTTGAAGAGATGATGAAAATGGTGGTTTAGGTGAGAAACACGGTGGGTTTGTGAGAGAGAAGACAATGAACAGTCAAAATGTTTGAGGGAAAATTGAAAAGTTTTAAAATAAAACTGTCTTTAAAATGCAAAACACACGTTTTTCGCGACTGAATCAAGTCGCATGCAAGACGCCAAGGCAAGCCGCCAATCACCTTAGAGACAAAAATTTGAAAATTTGTCTAAGTGTTTTTCGCGACTGGAAATTCCACTCGCAAGAAAGTCGCGAATAGAGCCTCGAAAATTTCTGTGTAACCCTCGCGACTGGAGCTTTCACCCGCGAACAAGTCGCCAGTATGAGTCGCGAGAAACCTAAAATCCCAGATTTTAAAAAAATTTCTAAGTATTTTCTGCGACTGGGACTTTGACTCGCCAATGAGTCGCAAAAAGTCTCTGTGTGGACTCGCGACTGGGGTATGCGATTGGTTTGACCTGCAACCAAGTTGCCAAAACAGGGCAACACAGTTTTTGAAAATTTTGATATTTTTGCAAAAACAAAAGATTTTCCAAAAACAAATTAAAACACTGAAAATTGTTTTTGTGTTTGATCAACAAAAATTGAGCATATGAAAACACATTTAATCAAGTACAATCACACAAATGAAGCTAATGTGAAGCTTCAATGATCAATTCAACCAAGGCATACACAATTAGCACTAGGAAAAGTGTATATGACCTCCCACATAAACTTGATTACATAATATGAAGCTTTTCATTTGGCTCCATTCACATCATAACATTTGATCTTTTTGAATCAATACATCTCATTTAGAGATCGATGACTGAAATTTTTAATATTTCAAATTGATGATTAAGCCTTTGGCTTCTTGGGCATCATACATTTATTTTAAGTCGCTTTCACTTTTTTCTAGTCAAATACTAGTATGTGCGACAGGCTTTTGCAGCTCACTATCTCTTTTCATTTGGAGATTTACATTTGTTGAGCTCTTTAAGTAAAAAAAATAAAATAAAAGTGTGGGAAGATATATAGGCACAAGTTTATGCATGTCTCAAGATCAACAAAACCATTGACTAATCATTCATGACAAGTTTGAAGATCATTTTACAACAGTCACATAGATGTCAAGAGTTTTCCCACAATGATAAGAGTGCATAAAGAACAAGCTATGCTCGTGGATGCACTAAGCCATTAGTACAAAGGTACAAGGCAAAATATGCTTGTGACAAAACACAATAATGCTGATCAAACTTTTTAGATTTTCTACTTTTTATGTGTTTTTGGATTTTTGACATAAAAACAAGAAAAGATTGATCAAAAATAGCAATGTAAAGACATTTAGAGCAAAGAAACAAACAAAACAATTTTCAACTCAAGCTAGCAACAACACACAACCAAGCATAGTCACAAAACATTGGAAGTATTAATGCATGGACATGTTGTAATGCTTATGCATGAGTACCCCTCTTCACCCACACGTCACGTGCGTTTGGGGTGATATCCCTATAAGATTGGGTACGAGTGTTAGGACTTTCAAACCTTCTAGTGAAGCTTTCCAAGCAAGTGGTGAATGCACCGATCATCTTCATCACATCCACCACACCGGAATCACCTCGGCCTCTTGATTGCTCAACAGCCCAATTCCTTTTGTCATTTATTGGTCCTCTTGGCCTTTGAGCACCTGAATTCTTCAATGCTTGCAGCTTATGACAATTGGGTCTGGTGTGACCTTGAAGTCCACAGTGATGGCAGAAGTGTTGAGTTCTCGGACCTCTTTGTAACTTTGGGAGTGAGTTCCCTTTATCCTTAGGTTTGACCACTGATTGTTTAGGAGGTTTAGTCATAAACTGCTGGGCAGTCACATCCTTCTTCTTCTCCGGCTTCACTTTCTCAGCATTTGTGGTAGCTCCCTTCGTTTCTTTGGCTTTCACAAACTTCATTTCCTTGTATTTATTGGCAGCCGAACTGCTCTCTCTGGTGTATCCCAATCCATCTTTGTCAGAAAATGGTTTTTAATGAGCAAGCATTTCATCAAGCTTCTAAGAAGAGACTCGATCTACTTTAGCATTGGCTTGAACCACCTCATGCTCAAGAAATTTGATTTTTTAATAAGCTTCGGTTAACTCACCATTTAGCGTCTCAATCTCACACTTGACCTCCTTATATCTTACTAGGAGACTTCTATAGTCCTCCTCTGCTTTCTTCATCTTCTTCACAACCGCCTTGGCCACCCTTGCATACTCTCCTGACTTTTCAAGGAGTGAGTTGTAATTCTCTTGAAGACCTACTGCATCTTCATCTTCTTTAGCATCCGATTCTTCTACAATTCCCATAGATTCCTCATCACTATGCTCCCCAAGTTCTTGCACAAGCAAATTCAAGTCCTCCGAAGACTCAACATAAGAAATAGTCATAAATGCTGCGAAATTCCCTTCTTCATCACAGCTATCCTCTGAATCAGAGGTGGAGGAATCTGAGTCACTGAGAGTGGTTGCATACACCTTTTCCTTTGATCTTAAATAATTTGGACACTCCTTTTTGAAATGGCCATGTCTACTACATTCAAAACAAGTGACTCCTTGATTAGATTGGGACTCCTTCCCGTCTCTCTTTTTGAAGTCCTTCTTCTCCTTTCCGGAACTTGTAAATTTCCCTTTGTCACCAAATTTTCCACTATTCTTGAACTTCAAGAATTTACGGAAATTTTTTGCAAGGTAAGCAACATCTTTCTCGACAACATTCTCATCTGACGAGTCGTGTGCTTCTATCCTTTCATTTATGGTCTTAAGAGCAAGAGATTTGCTCTTCCTTTGAGTGGGCAATGACAATTCATATGTCTGAAGCGAGCCAACCAGTTCTTGGACTTTGATATCATCAAGATCTTTGCTCTCTTCAATTGCCGTCACCTTGGCACGGAAGCTTTCCGGCAATGATCGAAGGATCTTCCTTGCTACCTTGGAATCCTCCGTTTTCTCTCCCAAGTTAAACTTGCCGATGACCACTTCATTCAGCTTACTATAGAAAGAGTCAAAGGACTCGTCCTCACTCATTCTGAGCTCCTCAAATCGGGTGGTCAGCATCTGTAGCTTCGTGTCTTTTACTTTCTTCATTCCCTCATAAGTGGTCTCCAATATCTGCTAGGCCTCCTTGGCAATGGTAATGTGAGAAATCTGATGGAACTCATCTAGAGACACACCACAAAAAATAGCGTTAAGTGCTTTGCTATTAGCATTTGACGCCGCGAGGGCTGCCTTATCCCATGTGGATTTGGCTGCCTCTGGCCTAGTCCAACTGATATCAACAGCATCCTAAACAAATTCATCTATCGAACATAAAAATGCTCTCATCCGTACCTTCCAAAAGGCATAATTACTACCATCAAAATATGGTGGAGCATTTAAAGATTGAGACAGGTCCATCTCAAACGGGGTCAAGGATCGCACTAAGGTAATTAAACCACAGCAAGTGCACCCGCTCTGATACCAATTGAAAGTTCAATTAGTGTACAAAACACTATGAACGTTTAGACCCCTAATTTCCAAATTATCAATTCAAGCTTATTTTCAAACAATTAATGTGTGGAATATGAACATAAGCATATAACAGAATTGATAAACAATCTAAACCAAATAAAATCACATCCACAGCAGAAATTAAATGGCAAAGATTAAGGGAAGAAAGATGCAAACATAAGGACAACACAACGATGTGTTATCGAAGAGGAAACCAAAGTCCTCGGCGTAAAACCTCTTCGCCGCCCTCCAAGCGGTAAATAATCCACTAAAAAATGTAGTTGGGATACATGAACAGCAGAAGACCTTCCAAGCCTAATCTACCCAGTGTACCTAAGCCCTCCAAGCTCCTACTCCAACGAGGTTACGCCGAACCTATTTCTTCTTTAGCTTACCGGATTCCGCTATAACCCATAGCATCAACCAATTACCATTGGTCCCTTCCTAACTACTTCCCAAAGCACCAAAAAGCCTTCTCACAGATGTGGGTATGGTGAGAAAAGGATTTGGCTAAGAATCTCTCAAGGATGTAACAATGGAGAGGGTGAGAGTAGAGGAATTTGAAGAGTTTCTATGTAAAGATTATGGATGAGTCAATCTTGTTTTTCTCTAGGGTTTCTCTCTCAATATTCTCTCTGGAAGCTCTCTACATTTCGTGGGTATAAGGGGTATTTATACTGGTGTGAGAATGGAATGTGAAGAGTCAGTTTTTCAAAACAAAGCTGGCTGGCGACTTGACCTCGCGACTTGACTGAGCCGCGAGTTCAAGCCGCGAGCCAATTGAATGGCCAGTCTGAACTTTTTGTCCTGTAGTGCCACAGCTGGCATGACGGTTCAGCTTCTCTGCATGTTTCACTCGTGTGCATCTTCTAGCGGCTTGCAAGCCGCGAGCCACCCGCAAGATCTAGTCGAGAGTCCCTGCTTCACTGCACAGTCTTGAACATTTCTTCACACTCTCTCACACACTACCCTTACATGATTCCCACCTAAATACAGGGTTTCTAAGTGCTGAATTAAAAGCAAATTGGCACGGAATAAAGCCAACATAATGGTTGATTAAATTCAACCTTACACTTGAGATAAGGTGACAGAAAGGAATACAATTCCTTGAAGCAGTCCGTTCAACCGTTTTTGCTACAATGTGGAAAATATGGGAACACACATCAATCTCCACGTCAGTGATCAGATCATGTAAGAATAATGCTCGACCAAGATTCTTGTAACCGATGCTAGACAGAGGATAAAGGTTGCTACACATGATCATTGTGAGCAGCCTTAATTCGGGAGAAAGAGAGGCCACACTTATTGACTTCCCATTGGAGGAGAATTCCAAATTAGCTCCTAAAGCTTCCCAAAGAACCTCTCCATCCGGATTCAGTTCATCATATACCGGTGGGATAGGTAATATTGGCCGGTTGATGTTTAGAATTTCCGCCAAGTAGATGGGTGTAACTGAGAACCTCTTTCCTCTAACCCAGCACTTGATCTCCTCTCCTTCAACAAGGGTATTAGCATAAAACTCTTTCACCAAGTTCTCATATGCATCCTCAAGATTTGAGAGAAGAAAGTTCCAATCCTTTGTGGCAAACCATATAGGAATACTTGTGTCTAGGAGAGATGGCTGATCAACGGCCCTTTCAACTAGCAATGGAGCATCTCAAAAGTGGTTCATATAGGTCTGAAATGCAGCATAAGATCTGAACAAGTCAGGGTCATACACTCCTGTTGAAAAATGAGTTCTCTTTGACCTCGATGAAGGATCATCAACATCAATCACCGGCTCTTTCCCTTTGCTGCTGCCTCCTTTCACAGCTAAGCTTTTAAACGGAGACATCTGCACACACAACATAAATACAATAAAAGAAATAGGTGCACAAACACAAAACAAAACACAAAACTTGATTAGATTCAAGTTAGTTCCAAACTAAAAGTAAAACAGCTTAAAACAGAGGAAACAAACTTAAAACAGAACAAATAAACTTAAAACAGCATGCTATTAGTGTTAAAACATGTAATCATAAGCATAATGCATGAATTAAGTAACTGTGACTGTGTGTGTCTGTGCTATGCATGTGCTGATGCATGTGAGTGCAGCATCTGATGCATGGGGTGTGCGTAAAGGATGCCTAGTGTGTGCATGGCATGGTATTGAGGCACAAAATGGGCAAAGAGTGTAGAACACTCATTCATTGACCAAAACATGTTAAGCATGATCAATCAAGAATAAACCCAAACTTTGGAACTCAGTTGAGTCCAAATCAACACAAGAATGTCACTAGGACATTCTGTCAAACACCTAACATGCAACAGAACACAACATCTATGAAAAATGCATGAGCATGGTGAAATCTGCCTTAATACATGCTTAGAATGCCACATAGGGCCAACACAGATACAAACACAGCAAATGGGACTCAGCCCAATGAAAATTTTGAAAAAATTTGCACAAAATAAAGAACCCCAACCCCTTTTTCGAAAAACCCCAATTTTCAAAACCCTAAGCTAAAATCTGCATAATCTAGGTAGAAAAGATGAAAAAAATGTGAAAAACACATACCTTGAAGAGATTGAGCAGAGATTATCTTGAAAAGATGGGTTTTGAAAGAAAATAAGATTTGAGTTGAAGGGGGTTCGAGAGAGGCAGTGCGAGGGAAGTTAAGAGTGTTTGAAAACATGTCACATCTGCTACATAAAAACTGAAAACACGCGTTTTTCGCGGGTTAAGCAGTAGCAAGACACTCATGAGACAGTCGCGAAAAGGGCCACTGAAGCTCAAAAGCTTTCGCAAGAAGCTGTTAGTAGCAAATCAGTCGCGAGACAGTCGCAATAGTCTCTGTATGAATTGGAAAAAAAATTCCAGTTTTTGACTAAAAACATTTCGCGAGAAGCTGTAAGTCACGAAATACTCGCAATACAGTAGCGAGACTTTCTGTATGAATTGACAAAAAGGTTATTTCCCTTAATCAGCTTTCGCGGGAAGCCTCTGAACCAGTTTTTGGAGAAAAACACAAAAATGCATTTTGATCAAAAACTAAAGACACGAAAGTATAAAATCACTTTCAAAAACATATAAAACACTCAAAAATCTTTTTGGGTTTGATCGACAAGTATTTGAGCATACACATCACATTTGAACATGTACAATCACACAAATGAGATAAGCATTAATTGAATCAAAGTCTTGTGTGTTGTGGGTGAGTATCAAATGTGAAATAGTCCTTAGGCCAAAGTGAACCTTCAATGATCAATTCAATCAAGTCATATACAACTGGTACTAAATCAAGTGGTCTATCTCAATTATAGAAAAGAATATATATGACCTCCCACAAGAAAATATCACAAATCTTAGAAGCTTTTCATTTGGCTTCTACACAAATCATGACATTTGATCAATTTTTTGAACAATATATCTCATTTTGAGATCAGTGCATGAAATTTTTGATATTTCAATATTGAGAAATAGCCTTTGGCTTTTTGAGCACCATACATTTCAATACAAGAGTCGCTTTCCCTTTTTACTAGTCAAATACTAGTATGTGCGACAGGCTTTTGCAGCTCATTATCTCTTTTCATTTTGAGATTTACATTTGGTGAGCTCTATTGCAAAAACATAAAAATAAAGTGGGAAGAAATATAGACACAAGTCTATGCAAGTATCAAGACTATCAAGATTGTTGACCAATCATTCATGACAAGCTTGAAGATCTATTTACAACAATCACACATAGTTTTCAAGATTTATCCCACAAAGATATATGTGCATACAAAACAAGTTAAGCTCGTAAATGCACTGCGCCATTAGTACGAAGGTACTAGGCCAAACTCACATGTGATAAGTGCTCAAACATATACGATCAAACTTTTTGAATTTTTCACTTTTTAAGTGGTTTTGGATTTTTACTCACACAAAACAAAAGCAATAAAGTAAGATAAAAAACAATGCATACAAATAGATGCAAGATGCACAAATGCATGATAATGAAGCATCGAATGCATGAAGGGTCCTACAAAGATCGAAAGAATTAGATCAATGACCAAAAGAGCATAAGCTCAACCATAGGAACCCTTCCTCATCCAAACGGAATGATTGTTTGGAATGAGTGTCTCATGAGAAGTGAGACGAGGGTTAGAAGAGTGAGAACCGGAGATGCACATAGACAAGGAGTTAAGAGCATTAAACACTTTCTTTAACAACATGCTATTTTCACTCAAATCCGGTTTACTCTTTTTAGCACAACTTCTAAAAAGCTCAAATTTCTCTTTTCTTTTGATTCTTTTAAGAGAATGAAACTTAGAGCAACGAGGTCTAAGATGACCAAAGGCACCACAATGGTGACAAACAATGGGTTTATGTCCACTAGGCTCTTTGGAGAGGGATCTAGCAACATAGTTTTGTTCTCTCAACTTTGGACATTGAGATCTTATATGGCTAGTCACACCACAATGGTGACAAATTGGAACAAACTTAGATCCATCCAAAACCTTAGGCTAAGACCTAAATAGAGGCTTAGGCTTAAAAGCCTTTCTCTCCACTTTTTGATTTCTTTTGTGTGGAGGAATGTACACCGATTTGTCCTTTGAGGTAGAACACACAATAGGCACAAAATCGGGTACCACAACATGGTTGCAACATATATTTTCTTCCTTTTTAGCAACAGGTTCAGCAATCAAACACTTGGCATGCATCTTAAGAGATTCATTTTCACATTTAAGATCATTAACAAGTTTAGCATCCAAGTCCATATTCAAACACTCAAACTTCTTTAGTTTTTCAAGAGACTGTTCAGCAAGTTTCTTATACTTTTTAACCAATTTATTGGATTCATTGAGCTTAGCAATCAAATCATCCTTTTCACACATGAACTTGCTGAAATTCTCATGAAACTTCTTAGCCTTTTTCTTTAAGAGTTTGACATTTTGAATATCAACAACAACACCCATAGATTCATGTAACATGTCATCACAATTATGAGGATTAACACTCATAGAGGCATTTTCACAAACACATGGCATGTTACAATCAACAACATCCATAGAAGCATATAAAGCATTATCCATGGCAAAACACACAAGGGGTCAAGGATCACACTTAAGTAATGAAACCAAAACAAGTGTATCCACTTTGATACCATTTGAAAGCTCTAAAATGTGTGAAAACACAAGAGCTATTTAGATCCCCAAATTAAAGTTACGGCTCGATTGATTTTACACTAACTTAATACTAAGTGCGGAATAATGTAAATGCGAGCAGATAAATAAACAAACTACTCTAATCCATATTAAAGATAACACAACAGTAAAATGAAAATGTAAAAGAGTAGGGAAGAAGAATGCAAACACAAGATAACACGCCGATGTGTTATCTAAGAGGAAACCGAAGTACTCAGTGTAAAACCTCTCCGCCGCCCTCCAAGCGGTAATCGATCCACTAGACAATCAGTTGGGATACATGGGTTAGCAAGAGACCCTCCAAGCCTAATATACCCGATGTACCTAAGCCCTCCAAACTCCTACTCCAACAAGGCTTCTCGGAACTGTGTCTTGTCTATCTCTCCGGATCCCACAATACGCCCGATTGCATCCGCCAAAGCCTGGCTTCTTCCAATACTTCCCAACAGCACCAACCTCACTGGACACTCTGAAAGGGTGTGGTAAGTGCTTGGACTATCAACCTCTCAATGATATAAAAATGGAGAGGTAGGAGTTGAGGAAAAACCACAAGCAATTGTGTAGAGATATGTGGGTATGACAATCTCTAACTCTCAAGGTTTGTGGCTAGGGTTTTCTCTCAGAAGCACTCCTCAACATTTGTGGGTAATGTGGATTTATATAGAGTAGGTATAAAAAGTGTGTATTAGATAGTACAGTCTAGCAGAACAGAATGTTTCGTGAGTGTCTCGCGGGAAAGCTTACCCGCGAGCTACTCACGAAACATAGCTGTCTCCATCTGTCCTGACTCTTCGCATTCCAGTCATGTGCAGGGCACATGCAACATTTCGCGGGATGCTTAGTCGCGAGCTACCCACGAAAACTCTTCAGTCTACAATAGCTTGAGTCTTTACACACTCTCTCTCTATCACACAACCCTTAAAATTAAAAACCCACAATAAATACAGGGTACAAACGATTGAATAGAATTACAATCAAATTTGGCATGGAATAAAAGCCAACAGAAACACTATTGTAAATCACTGCTTTACATCCACCATCCGAAGAAGAGGACTCCTCAGCAAGCTCCGATGAAGGTGAGGGCGCAAAACCACCAAGTCGAGACTGGCGGTGAGTGATGCGACCAATTCTGGTGTTCATCTGACACATCTCATCAGATAGATGGTCCAGATGACTACCAAAATCAGCACGCATGTGCTGAAGCTGCTCCATGATATTAGCAAGGGAGACAGCGGCTTGAGAAGAGGAAGAGGGGGTAGAGGATGAAGAAAGTCGAGAGGAAGGAGCTACAGGATCTGCTGGGGCTGCATCGGAAGGCTCCACCCGCGGCTGCTTTGTAGCAAGCCGCGCTGCACTTTGCCAAATAGACTCCTTACTAATGGCACCCATGACGTAGAAGTGAGGAGTGGGAGGGATAGTGATATGCAGGTGTGAGAGGATACACGTGATAGCCAAAAGAAAGATGAGCTTATCACATGTATCCGTGTCGCGATAGCAATCTATAATAAACTCTATCATATGTGAAGGAAAGTTTATAGAGAGACCTTCCATGAGGGAAAGAAGAAAACAAGCACGAAGCTCGGTGATAGTGTTATAGTGAGACCGTGGAGTGAGTACAAAGGTCATCACCATATTAAGGAACCGTGGTCCCTTAGAGAACTCAATTATGGAGAAATTAAGGGTACCTCCCTACAACATGGCCTTCTCACAAAAGAGTGAGGCCAACTCGTCTCTAGAGATGGAAGAGAGAAGAGGATGACTAGGGTAATCCAAACGATCCACCCTAGGGACACGTAGTACCTCAGAAATGAAGTCCGGGGTAACTACGATACGTGTACCACAGAACACCGTAGTAAACCGAGGCACAGAGGCATCGATGGCGTGCATATTGGAGTAAAACTCCTATATAAACACGTCGGGACACCTCGAGGGTTTCTCACAAAGAGAAGCCCATCCCCAAGAGCCAATAGCACCGGGTAGAGGAATGTCTGAAAAATCAAACAGAATGACCTGGAATTCTGAATGAATCGCCTGTTCAGAAATGTTCTCAAAGAAGGCATTACGTGCCTTCTTATCACAGAACTGAATAGAGTCAGGAGGAAAAGAAGAAGATAAAGAACCACGACGAGTCATGTTTTTATAAGGGATAGACTTTTTGGGTGTCATGATAAGAAGACTAAACAAGAGAGAAACAGAGTCACAACAGGAGGCAAGGCACAGGAAAAAAAAAGAAATGAAATGTGCAATGCATGAACATGTTACGTGCTAAAGAAAAATGCATCATGGGTAGAAACCCAATCCAACCTAACAGCACTCACAATGTAAAAACAACCACACAATCCTAGAATGCATGAAACATTATTATAATGAGCATAGTATGTAATGCATAAGCATGTGATATCATTTCAACAAAACCCAACCCAAAAATTTTGACAAAATCACAAAAACCCCAAAAATTTTCCCAAAACTAAAACCTAGGTCAAAGATATGCATGAATGCATGAAAGATGAAGAGAAAAAAAGATTAGAGAGACTTACCAACACAATGTAGCTTGGATAAGGCCGAAATTGAAGAGGGAAGAGTGATTTTGGTGAAAAGAAAGTTTTTAGGTCAATAGAGAAGAGAGAGAGGTCAAGATATTTGAAATGGTTCAAAACCGTGTCGAACCTTAAAGTATATATAAAAAACGCAGCTCAATAAATCAAGGAGGTATCGAGCTTCTATCAAGAACAAAAACTCGATAGATCGAGAGGTATCGAGGAGGTGTTAAAAGATCTCGATAGATCGAGGAAGGTATTGAGAAGCTATCGAGTAGACAGAGACCCCAAAGAATTTGGCTCGATGGATCGGGCTATATATCGAGAGGTATCGAGAAAAACCCAAAAACCTCGATAGAAGGGCTTATATCGAGGAGGTATCGAGCAAGTATCGAGGAGGTATCGAGGTATCTGTCAAGAGCCCTAAAGAAGAGATTTTGAGGAAGAGAAACAGCACAAGATGAATGCAATCAAGAAAAACAGCAAAGCAAGCATTCAAAGAGCACGTTTAAGCATAAAAACACAACCACAACTCTAGATGCAAAGCATTCCTAGATCAAAACACGCCAAACATGACTAACCAAATTTTATTTCAAAACAAATTTGGACAGTTTAGAGAGCATATACTACCACATGTATTCCTTGTGATGGCCAAATCACATTGTACCTATACAATAGTATCCAAGGTAGCAAAGATTATGCGTGTTGTGTGTAAAACTTTAGCAAGAGAACAAGAGCATCATTATATGACAAGAGCATCATTTTAAGCTACAGTTAATTGCTATCTATAATAGCTCACTATAGCACATACTTATATATTTTTACATTTCCCTTCTTTGCTGTAGGACTACTTTTAAGGTTATTGGTTGCTAAATTGACTTTTTAGTCAATTTAGCAACATTATTGCAAGTGCACCACACGATATGCTGATTGAAAACAACAATATTTTTTAATTCTGTTTGAAAATGATTGAAAATAATAAGGGATGTGATCCATGTGGGGTTTTTTTTTTTTTTGAGGGAGGTCCATGTGGGGTTAAGGTCGAAGGGTGACTCCAATTTGATGTGCATGAAATATATATAATAAATTACTCTCATATTTGCATATTTAGCATTACTACTTTCCTATTATTTTGTAACTGGTTATCTATTATTTTTGTCTTAGAGGTAATAAAGGGTTTACATGCTAATAGGCTTTATTTGAGGCAGAATAATGGTCAATTAAGTCAAGCCAATTTGAGAGATCCAACCCAGGCACGAAGTGAAGCAAGCAAAAATAAAAGAAAAGAATAAAAGCAGTCCAAGAGAATGACTTACACAAGCACAGGCTGGCAAGTCCAACAAGGTGTGAAGAAAAGAAAAAGGAAAAATAAAGAGTGAGGCCAATGTTGATCCAACGTGGTGAAAAAAAGTATACAGAAGAAAATAAAATCTTGTTTGCGTGGGAGATGTACAGATGGGCTTTGAAAGTTTGACGTGGGCCTCTTGATTTCTTCACCAAAACATCTACCTAGGAGTACTTACTTTTGGGCCACGTTGGTTTTAATAATAAGCCTTTAGGTCTCAGCCGCATATGTGCATGTAAAGTATAAATAGAGGGAAACAGAAAATAATGGGGGCGGCTAGAAGAGAGCTGAAACGCAAGACAGAAAACAGGAGAAATAGGTAGTGCTGCCTGTGGCTTTTTCTTCACCTTTTCTCTATGCTAGCACTGTAAGTTTTCTCTTTCATTCTAGTTAGCAGTTTAATTGTCTAGTTTAATGTTCAATATTTATTTTGTGTATTTTATTTCAATTACTATGAGTAGCTAAATTTTCAATTAAGTTTGAAGATAAAACCTTGTTAAAGACTATTAGTATTATTTATGTGATTTGATTTTTCCCACAATAGTTGTTCTTTAATGATTTAAATTGTTCTTGCTTCATTACAATTAACTAAAATAGGATTCTTAATATCAGTTCAATCATGTTTTTCTCATGATTTTGGATTTATCTTAATTAATTGAATGCTTGGTCTATTATTGCTTGATTTTAAAATTGGATATCTCTTGTGATTTGTTTGTCAACAGATAATTATTTGATTTTATACCTAGGAAGTGAAAAAGTTCATGCTTTAGATTTTTAAAATAGGGATTTTAATGAGAATATTTTCCATGATAACAAGATATTTTTAGATTATCATGCAGTGGAAAAATTAATGATGATAAATATATGCTAATATGACTAAAATGGTGGATTCCAAAATCTTAATTCCTTTCTCTGGATTGTTTACATCTTTTTACTGCTTTATATTATATCTTTGCTTAGTTTAATTATTTGCTTAGTTTATTTAATTTCAAAACAACCAATTTTTATTAAACTAAATTATGATTAATTTGGTTAAGATTTAATTAATTTTCCTACATTCATACAAGTCCCTATGGGTTCGACCTCATTCTTATCAAATTATATTTTGGTACGGTTCTTGCACTTGCGAGTACTTTAAAATTTCACAACATAATTCTAACCCCCAATTATAAAAACTTATTATTAGAAGTGATATTAAGAAAAAAGGACAGAATTTTTTTGAATCGGTTTGGATATTAAAAAAAAAAAAAAAATTCTAGAACCATAAAAATTACATAAAATATTTCACAATTGCTTATGTGACAGGTTATTAATGGAATAGGAATCTCAAAAGTAAAAAAAAAATAAGAAGTTATTAATGAAAAATGATCACGGTAGACTAAGATAAAACCCAATAAAAACTTGTTAACTCAACTGTTGTGAAAATTATTATTAGTCATACACCCCCTAAACTTCCAACTACTAGCCAAAACACCCTTTGAACTTTTATTTTAGCCAATTTACTCCATAAACTATACACATTTGTCAAATCAACACATCTGTTAGTTTGGTATCAAAAAACTAACAGAATATGTGAGATGTAGGTGTTCCTTAAAAACTAACTAAACCACGTATAGACCTAACCCAAATCCACACATGGAAATTAAAAATAAATAAAAATAAAAAAGGTTCTTTATGGATCTAAATAGCAATTTGCTTTCAAGTGGACCCTATAATCCCTTAACCCAAATCCGCCCATATATCGATCCTAGCTATATCATCAATGGCACTAAAATTACTCCCAAGTCCAGGAGAATAAGTTAAACCATTAGTATTTGTTTATTTCAATCATCCTCGTACTACTGCGTCACTGGCAAGTGTTGCTTCCAAAACACAGCTTAATAATTAAAGCCTCGAACACAGTTTCTTGACGTTATTATAGTAGTAAAATGATAGCTTTAACAACTGTTCTTAAAAGCGGCCATGATATGAGGATCAGTACGTACCACACAGTCTGAGCAGAGAGAAATGATAACTACGTAAGAAAGGTGGAAAAAATACCAAGTGGTGGCTGGTGAACGGCACGACAGAACCACCAAGGCACCGCCCGTACTGGGCTGGCGAGATAACGGAGAGACGCTCTGTGGTGGCTCTGGTTCTACCGCCTCTCTCTCTCTCTCTCTCTCTCTTCTCTGCCGGTCAGACATCTATTCTCTCCCCTCTCTTTTCTTTCTATCGTGTGTGGTTTTCTTTCTATCTTTGTGTTTTAGTTAGTTTTTAAGGAACACAGTCATCTCATCTATTCCCTTAGTTTTTTTTAACACCAAACTAACAGATGTATTTGATTTGGCAAATGTGTATAGTCTATGGAGTAAATTGGCCAAAATAAAAATTCAGGAGTGTTTTGGCCAGTGGTTAAAAGTTCAAGGGGTGTGTGAGCATTTTTCCCTACTTTTTCTTTTGAACCCATTAAGTGGCAACTCAAATGAATTTTTAATCAGATTACATATTTAATAATCATGTGATTTCTTTAAATGATTTAATGAGTATATGATTTAATACACATAGATGATTTTAAGAACTCTCATGTAATGAGATAAAGGAGATTCCTACAACCAAAAAAGCTTTATCTTACTCCTCCAAAAAAAAGGGAAATCTTGAATCTTATCATTTTCTCCCATTTGTTTCCCTAAATTTTTTTTTAGCTATAACTAGTTAACACAAAGCTCTACACGTAGCATGTGCAGCTACTATTTGTTATTTTTCTTACTATTATTATTATTAATTTTTTAGAAGAATCTTACGTACTATTATTTTGAATATATATAGCCATTTTGGAATCTAGAATTAGGTTAGGGGTAGTTATTTCTTACTATTATTTTGAATTAGGATGTTTTCCCTCACTATTATTATAGTAAAGCATAACGATATGATTAAATATAAAATTAGTCTACATAGTAAAAAGTATACCATATTATCGTAATACAGGTAAAGAAATTTAAATATTGCCTCCACAATGTTAGATGACATAATTAACTCTTTGTAAATAATCCATCATGTTTAGCGTTAGAAGGCCTAAAAATTAATTCAAAAGGCACAGCCCATGAATTCTTGAAACATATATTATACATAAAGTGCAAATAGATAATACAAATAATAGGGTACAATTGTGATGAAGCTCCTACTTTAAAGCAATATAAAGTATAAACTCCTATAACCTTATGGTGTGCAAGGAATACTTTCTTGGGTGATTCCAATACACAGATAATACTTCCTCCAATTCTATTGAAAACCCATGTAAAACTTCTTCCTCAGTATTTTCCATAAAAACAGATGATGAGTGTCTTTAATCTCATTCAAGGATTTTTTTTTGTGCTCTCCAAATTACACTATGTAACCCAAAAATAAGTGTATTGGAAATACAAAAACAGAAAGGGCATTTTAAGGGAAAATAGTTTTTTTTTTTTTTTTATTCTTCATTTTTTGCATAATCCCTACTGTGTAATGGGTTTTACAAGTTATGATTAGGGGGTTTTTTTGGCTAAATGTGAGTAGTTTTATGTTTCTCCTTTGTAGTTAAGTTTTTTTTTTTTTTTTTAGAAACTCAATAAATTTTTATTCAGTGTGTATTTTTGAAAATTTCAAGATTGAATTATATTTTATTCTTCTACCTTTCGTGTCTATAAAATTTTACGATGATCATATAAATATGTCTCACCTATAACATGTTCAAATTTTTTAAATTAAGCATAAAAGATGAGTTTGTAAAAAGAAAAAGAAAAAAAGTAAATAACATATGATTAACACAAAATTTGATGCACATGTTAAGGAGAATGAAAACATATAATTAATCTAAAGGCTGAGTTTTTAAAATATTAATTAAATGAAAAAAATTTGAGTTGTGTAACTTGATCCTTGTATATACACAATAGATTGAGTTGACAAACAAATGATTGATCCAAAACATCACTTTTTTCACATTCAAAAAGGCATTCCCATTGACACCAATCACAGCATGCATGCACCTCAGCAAGTCGAGAAAAAAAAATGTGAAATGTTATGTGAAAGTGTAAAAGACAAACTAAACTAAACAAAACAAAATTCTCACGTTTTCCTAAATAGCAATGAGTGAATTTTCTTCTATCGTATGTACGTTTCTGTGCAATGTACAAATTATATACATACATGCATACACCATTTTCTTTTTGTTCTTTTCCTGCATTTTGTTGATAAACCAAACACAGAGAGAGAGAGAGAGAGAGAGAGAGAGAGAGAGAGAGA